>MU224916.1:1275548-1310385 GCA_018584345.1 Thuja plicata
GCCGGCCTTCTCCGGAGATTCAACCTCGTAGTTCAAGTCCCACAGCTTGGAGGTTGATTCCATGTTTCACTAGGTTGCTGTTAGAGAAGCTTTCAGCAAGGGTGCAAACCTCAGTGACAACAGTACTCTACGTACTTTAAAGGTTTTTGTCTCATAAAAAAGATATATGAAAATGTTCCCCATTAAACTTCTTTGCTTGAGTTCATTAAAATTGTAAAATATGGGTAGAGTCATATAATCAAATTGGCAGTGACAATTTAGAACTTTACATTGTAGATAGTCTTTTTAGGGAGAAATTAATCTTTGGAAAGGGGTCAACTTCCATGAGCATTTGAAAGTTGTAATATTCCTCCAATGCTAATGAACACCGAGTTACTATAGAAATGAAGTTTTTGGATATACGACATGTAAGTAAAAAAAATGAGATTTTAGCTCTATGCTCTTAAAAAAAAGTCAAATCTACTTCATATAGGAAATATGAATCTTAAAGATTTTAGTTTGAAATTGAATTGTAATTTATATCTGTAATAGCCATGGATGTTATTGTCTAAAGTTTCTAAGTTTGTTTACAGCTTATATCTCATACATGAGTTGGCACAATCATTTCTTATGATTTTTTAGCCTCAAAACATTCAATACCTTGTAACTACAGTACTTCATCTTGATTTTTTGTTGTTTACAGATCTTATTTTGGTTTTCCGCTTTCATTACTTTGGTCATCTGTGCTCATTCATTTTTTTGTCTATGTATTAAGTGGCTGCAAATATCAAAGCTTTCCAATTGAATAAGTCAATATGTATCTGGATGGAACTGTATTAAATTTTTGCTTCCATTCAATACCTCAAAATAATCTGTGTCCATTGAATAATCAATATAACATTTGTTCCTTCTAATATTCACTGTCATACTATCTTGAATGAGTTGTTTTCTGTGGTATTTAATGTGCATATAATTGTTGGTGCATTGTAGGGTGTTGTAGCAGTTGGTGTTACAGAAGCAAGTTTTCGTATGGCAAACAATTTCATATGCAAAAGGTTTCATCTCTACTTTTTGTCACCAGGATAAGAACACCACTTAATCGATGCATTTGTATCATCCAAAGCAAACTGTTTTTAAGATATTCTTAGGTTTTATGCTGAATTTTAAGATGCATGCGGAGAGAAAAAAATCACACAAAAAATTAGAACTAGAAACAAATATTCAAAATTAATTATATTTAATTTTTTTATGTTCAAGTTATCTTATCTGCAGGGTGTTATGCTGTCTAAGGTTTTTGAAGCCAAATGCATTTGTGAATTTTTGATGTCTTTAACTTGTTAAACTACAAGAAGGTACACGAGGGCAAGAGACTTGTGATCTTAACAATATTTAAAAGTAATGAAAATTGTAAATTTGTTCAAATAGATATAGTTGATAGAAGTAGAACATCATATATAATTTAATTTGATTAAGCCAATAGGAAGGATATGTTTTTCTTTCTCTATTTAGAGAAAATCTTTTGTTATTTTTGTAAGCTTAGAGCATCTTATGTTTTTGTGTGAAATATAGTAGGTTTCTTTATGGTAGTATACCTTGATGGTAATTATAATAGTAATAGTAATTGTTGTACCCTTACAATTTTTTTATATAGACTCATATTTCTCATGAAAACACTAATTATTTCTTTCTAGTTGGTCATTGTGGAATTCTCACACCTTGTGTTCATTGATGTCATGTTTTTGCTCTCTAATTAAAGGCACTATGTAGGGAATGATAGATGCTTTTTGATCATTGAACAAGCCATAAATTGGAGCTCAAATGCCAAATTTGTATTGAAAATTGCTTAGGATAGAAAAGCGGTGTGTTTGTGGTGAGTCACCTGAAAAAGTTAGAAAAATGATTCACCACTAAGCCACTAAAAAGTTAAGTGCAAGGTCGCTTCTTCTTGGCGAGCCATACAACTCATCAAAGAGGAACCTAAAATCAAGTTTCAAGTGAAAAATGAAGTACTCTTTGTAGATCATGTGACTCACTAATGAGGAGCTGGAAAAATTAAGTCTCAAAGGAAAGGTGACATAATCTTTGTTGATCAAGTGAAAAATTGTCTCAAAATTTGGCTAGGGCAGAACAGGTGGCATGCTAATGGTGAGTTGTGCAACTCAACCGCAAGACTACCCAAAATTTAGAAGAGTGCAAAATGGCTTCTCCTCCTTGGCAAGTCGCCTAACAAGGAGCCCAAAATCAAGTTAAAGTGAAAAGAAACATAATCTTTATGGATTGTGTTATATACCATTGCATCATCAAACTTTTTGAAAACACAAAAATGAGGCATCTCATTTATCAATTGTGTGACTCAGCATTATGTTGTCAAGTTTTCAGTAGAAAATTTAAAGTGATTCAAGTCTCTCTTGTGTGCATGACAGGTCTGTAGCTTTCCAAAAGTTGTGTAAAAATTAAAAGTGGCAATAGAGGGGAATTGTGCGAGTTCCCATTAGTATGACGAAAGTTGTCAAACATATCAAAACCATGGACCCTCTTTTAACTATGATCTTTAAAAATTTCAAAACCATAAAATGTGTTGAGAGAGTAGAATCATTTGATCTTAGTGATGAAATGTAAAGTTTTGGACAAAAAAAACCAACAAGTGGCATTAACATTATTTTCTTGGATGCCAAAATTGTGTCAAAAATTCACTAAGGTAAAAATTGGTTTGCCAGTGGTGAATTGCGTGGCTCACCAAAGAGGAGACCAAATTAAGTTTCAAGTGAGAAGTGTCACGCTTTGTGGATGACATCATTTAATATTACATCATCAAAATTTTCAAATCCACAAAAATGTGGCATCCCCTTTATCAATTGTGCAATTTATTATTATGATGTCAAAAGTGGCAAATGACAAGCCTTCCTTGGCTTTGTGCGAGGCCAATACCTTGCCAAAGGTTGTGTTAAAATCAAAAGTGACAATAGAATGGCGAATTGTGTGATATCCCGTCAGCATGGCAAAAAGAGTGAAAAACGAAAGAGTGACAAACATATCAAAGTTGCACACCCCTGCCACCCCCATTGCGATATTAAAATAGTTGAAAAAAACATAAAATGGGCTGAAAGAGCAGGATCACTCAAACTTATTGAAGCAAGCGAAGTTCTTGACAAAACCCAAAAAGTGCCATATTGCCATTCGGGCATGATTTGCATGATTCACTTGGGCAAAACACAAAAACAAAAGAAACTTTATTCCTTAAGGGGCGCGATTTGTATTTTAATTTTAAAATCTTTCCATTTGGAAGAATTAAGAGTGTTGTTCAACATATCTCAAGATTACAACATCGTGGCCTACCTTTGATAGGGGTTTGCAAAGCTTTATTGCAGGTTTTCTAAGCCTATCACCACCATTGCCAAAATTTTTCAGCAAGCTACCACATACAAACAACTTTTTCAAAGATTTTTGTAGGTGTGATAGGGGCAGCTAGAGTTTAATGTTGCTCTTGTTGTGACAAGTCCACTAATTCGCTCAAAAAGCAAGTATAAAAATGTAATAACAATGAGGATACTTGAATCACGGTTAGTCAAAAAAAGAAGAAGAAAGCCCATTAAATAGAAATCTCCTTTGAAAACTGAACAAACACAATAGAAAAACGAACAAACAAGAAGGAAAAGAAGAGCCAACTGTCAATAGTAAAAAGCCGGATAATAAAACTAATTTGCCAATTTCCCTCCAAAAACCCAATTGACATTTAAATATAAAATCATATTTAAATGCAACATAAAAAGAGATATAAATAGCCATTTGAATATTAAAATATTCAAATGTAAACTAAAAAGATAGAAAAGCTTAAATAAATGAAATTTATTTATGTCGAAGGGGACATTAGGATAGGGAAATTAATTGATTAATTCCCAAGGAACAACATTAGAACAATAATTAAATAATTGTTAAAATTATTTATTTGAACATAAGCCAAAATGACAAAATGCAACAGGATGGCCAAAAGAAATGAAAGGACGATAGATGAATTGAAATAATTGAAAATAATCCAAAATGACCTTAAATAACCCGAAAATGATAAAAAAATGGCCAAAATTGACTAATGGAATAAAAGACGACTAAAAAGGGGACTTAGGGGCATTGACCATTTTTAGGTGTCTATAGGTGGTAAGGAAGATTGGTGAAATAGCTTATAACTTGGAACTTCCAGCTAACAGCAGAATTCACAACACATTTTATCTCTCATGGTTAAAGCCCTTCAATAACAATTCACTCCCTCACAAGTGCTACCTCCACTTGATTATGAAGGTAAGTTGGCTCCCAAACCTGAGACAATACTAGATGTGAGAGGGAAGAGGTTAAGGAACAAGGTCATTCCTGAGTATTTAGTGAGATGGAAAGGACTTCCCCTTGAAGATGTAACATGGGAGGGGGTTGAGATTTTTGAACATCCCTATCTAAAATTGCTTGAGGACATACAATTAAGGATGGGAGGACTTTGATAAACTTGGTATTTTGCTAATTTTCTAATTAAATAATATTTAATCAAAATTGTAAATAAATGCTAATTATTATTAATTTTGAATAAATCGCCTTTAGAGGCCGACTTGTTGAATTATTATTAATTTCAATAAAATTGCCTTAGAGGCTAACCTGTTCCTTTGTGTCAGTTTACCATTAGTGGCCAACTTAGCTAGAAGCAAGTATATATATAGTTGTGTTTTTGGTCAATTTAGGCATCCAAGAGTATGTTCATTACTTGACATTAAATGAATGTTTGAAAAGCTGAAACACAAACTTGAGTCTTCTGCAACTGGTAGGACGTAGCCGTGACCAATGTTTTTCTATTAGCATTCATTGTTCATTCTTGCTCAGTATTCATTCTAGATAGTCGACCTTTTCTTTTCTAAATTGCTTTACTCTACAGGCTATTCATGGGAGGTAGTGGAGTCAAGTCTTAAGTTTCTATAATCAGTACCAGCGTTAGCTACAATTTGATGCATTTAAGGAAGAGCTATAGGAGGTCACAGTGGCATCATTTCCAGTGGTAGCTACTAAATGCATGATATTTAGACCTTTGGTAGGCACAAACTTGTATATGAATATCCTTTTGGTTGGGTCAAACCAAAGGATTTAGGAAGGAAGACTACTCACAAACTGAAGTTAGAGGCTCACAATGAGTAGCTTGTGCTTGCATCTCTAAATGCATTCACCCCAATCAGTCCCTTGCCAATCATACCTGCCAGACAAGGGTCGCATATATAGAGGATCTAGATTGCTCCTTCTTGAGGTATATCACATTTGAGTTACTGCTTATGTTAGTAGAATGTCATCATGAATGGTTGTTGAGCGAATAGGAAAAATGTTGTAAGAACCCCAATTGGTTCTAACTCTGACAACACTGGACTGTGGTTTAATTTTAGATGCTTGACAATTTGTCAAGCACTTTGCTTGCAAGCTCTGATAACACTGTAAGAATCCTTGCAGGTTCTAACTCTGCAGACCACTAAATTGCTATGCAATGATATATTTGACTGATTGTTTTGGAATAAATATGCAATTTTTTGAATTTTTTAAATGGATTGCCAGGCAAGAATTAACTTATGTAATTTTTTTAAACTTTCAAAAGTGTTGTCAGACAATAATATAAACTTTGAAATAAAGTTCAATTATACGAGCGCTGCAATTGAATTTCATTATTTATATCTTCATATAGAATGATAAAAAACTCTCAATTCATACTCGGAATTTGCATCAACTCTTTTATAGTGAAATCTGGAATTAATAGCAGCAAGGTAAAAAGCTTGAATCTGATCAACAATGGCTGCAACAATGAAGCTACAGGTCTGCAATAGATGAGACTTCAAATATATGCACAAACCCTTGATATTTCTTCACGAATAAATCCAATCATGGCCTCTAAGTAAAACCATTGCCATTTGCACAACTCACTGGATATTACACCAATTCAAAGTGCTGAAAACTATAGATGTAATGTCCCTACTTATTCTCCTTATGAAATTTCCTGCAAAACCGACGTTAGTACAAAATATTACACAATATTCATATGACTCTTACTCTATTCTAAGTTAGTAAGGGGATTTGACCCTAGGAATTGCCTCTAGGTCGGGCTTCATAGAATTCCCGATTCTCGGCTTGAGGAATATAAGATCCACTTTAAGCAACCGGGCTATTGACACGTCTTCCCATGGACCATTGCTCCTAAGATCTCTTGGAAACGATAGACGTATCCAAGTCTATGCATATGCATATGACTGGCTATCAGTATATATACTGCCTACGTGAGATTATAACAACCTCGAGACTACGGAAACTATAACAATTTCCTCTAGCCCCCTCTAGATATAGGAATCGCATCTCTAATGAATATAAGATTCATTCTATATGGTATCCAATATCATCATTTTAGGGCACATACCCCGAGACTAGAGAAACTATAACAATTTCCTCTAGCCGCCTCCAGATATTGGAATCCCATCTCTAATGAATATAAGTTTCATTCTATATGGTATCTAGTATCATCATTTTAGGGCACATACCCCGAGACGAGGGAAACTATAGCAATTTCCTCTAGCTCCCTCTAGATATCGGAATCCCATCTCTAATGAATATAAGATTTATTCTATATGGTATCCAATATCATCATTTTTAGGAATCCCATCTCTAATGAATATGATATTTATTCTATATGGTATCCATTATCATTTAGGGCACATATAAATGTACAACATTAGTATTGATTATAAAATAAACTTAAAGTTTATAAACATCCCCACAATTATACAAGAAAGCATTAGTTAAAACTTCATATAACAAATGTAGAAATATCTCAATTATATATATATATATATATATATATATATATATATATATATATATATAAACAATCATACAAATGATAAAATACATATATTTACAAAATATATATAACTATGAATGAGTCTATATATATATATAATAATAATAAGTATTCATAACTTAATTAATAATATTTTTATATACCCAAAATGTTTGTCAACTATTTTTGGTCGCTGTCTTTTAAATTCCCTGTCTGCTGGTCTTCCTTTCCCCCCCACGCTGTTTACTGTCGCACCATATATAATGTGATGTGGAGGGGGAGTTACGTCCTCTCCCATCAGTCGCTCCCTTTAAGGGTGCGATTGGCTGCAACCACAAGGCTGCAGTTCCAGGTGCACCATTGAAGGTGGCGACTTATATAAATCGACTGCCTTTCAAAGTTAAAATATATATATTATAATATATATTTATATATTTATAATATATATATTATTATAATTAATTTACTTCATTATTGTTTGCAATTGATATTTTTAATTTCCAATTTATGATAATATTTACATATATTAATATAATAATATATATTTTATAATATATATTATTATATAATGATAATTAATTGGATATAACATTATATATTATAACTTATTTTAATTAATTTAAATATGATCTCTCTCTTAATTTTAAATGTAATAGATACAATAAGCATACACTTAATGGTGAGGATTTATATATTAATCGAGGGTCATCACACTGCCCCGGTCTAGAATTCGCTTGTCCTCAAGCAATTTAATATTTTAATTAATACTTATTTAATCAAATATCGACTTATTAATATTAATATAATATTTTAAAATTATTAGTTATTAAATCCTTATTTGAAAAGGAGACATCACAGAAGAATTCCCGATTCTCCAAGCTGAAACTTCTGAAACCCATGTCTCCAAATTCTCTTCACACAATTCAATAATATCAAATGCATAAAATGAATTGATTTCTCCTTTCAAGGTATTTATAAAACTCCAAATAACAATTGAGCTTGAAGCTTGAAGCTTACACCCCGTATAACTTATCATGTGAACTTGTTGCAAGTTTGAAATATAATATTTAAATATTCCCCTCCTTTTGATGCACACATTAAAATATAAAGTATACTTTATTAAACACTTATATCTCCCTTTTTAAATAATATTTTATCACTTATCATAAAATATACTTTTAAAACATTTAAAACTCCCTTTTAAATAAACTCCACTTAAACCATAAAGCTATATTATATCATTGTGATGCACTTTATTAAATGGCTTTTAAGTCATTAAGTGGCCCCATTCACATAAAGTGAAAATATAACTTTATAATTGCACTTTATTATTAATTATTAATAAAATATTACTTTATTAATAATTAAAATAACACAACTCCAAAAATAATCATTATTTCTTGTTTTTGTCTGAACCTGGGAGTTAACTATTGTATCCATTGTGCATCCATCTGCCTTACTAAAAATAGTAATGGTCCCTCTCTAACATCCATTAACTTACTATAAATAGTAAGTCTCTGAAACTGAGCCAACTGACGAATGAGTAATCACTGTGCATACCATGAGTCTGGGTGCCCCTGCCAGATATAACAGCTCCTCAACAATGACTTACTATAAATAGTAAGTCTCTGAATAACTGCTCTAGTCAACAATACTGAATCTAAACATTGCCACCAAGTTGTTCAGGCACTCTGCTAAAGATAGAAACCCTGACTTTCCCAAAATAGTAACTTACTATAAATAGTAAGTGTGCCGATTTGACTCAAACGAAGAGCAATCTTGAACATTCTTGATCACTAGAGTGGGAAACGGTCTCTGGCTCTACCATTTGGACCTCCTGAACAACTCCATTAGTCTACGAGGGTCAGGAAATAAGCTAATGCTCTAAAAGTTGACGCTCACGAAAATGGGGACATTACAGTCCGCCCTTTCTGAAATTGATTGTCCCCAAGCAATCTCAGAAACAAAAAACACACCAGTCCACCTGGATCCCAAGGGTAGAATCGTGTAATGTCGCTGTGATCACGACCTAGTTCTTGTAACATCATCACCAGTACAACTGATAGAACCTTCCAAACCGAATCGAACCCAACGATAGATGTCGCAGGAGTGAATATCTCATAGGGGAGCAACTCGAAAGGCAGACAAAGCTTGCTTTCCGAAACTACACAAGGTGGGGTGTCATGCACACTGTCCAACACATGCATTAACATTAACAATTTGGAAGAATGGTTAACAAAATAGATGGGGAAGTTGGGGGAGTGGTATCTAGTTGGCAGGTTATGTGGTGAAGCTACTCTTACATGTTGATGATCTTATCCTAATTTCAAAAACAAACCATGGGTTGAGAGAACATCTCAAGGCCTGCAAGTGAAGCTTACCAAGACCAAAGCCGTGATTTTTCATTAAAAAGGAAACACAAACAAGACACTTTCTTTTTTAAGATAGCTCATTGGAAATAGTGAAAGAATACAAATATCTTGGGATTGATTTTCACTACAAGCTTAGTTGGGAGACTTGCAGAGCAAAAATGATATAGGGAGGATGGTAAGCTTCTTACTTACTCCAAAACAAATGCATGAAAGCTGAGCTTTTAGCTTGAAAAGCCAAGAAAATGCTTTTCATTTTGCTGGTCATGCCGGTTGTCATCTACGACTGTGAAGTAGCACGTGAAATCACAGATAGAGAAATTTAGAAAGAAACCAAAGGAATATAGTCAAGTAGTCTCAAAGTCGAAACCACAGTCCCTTATGAGATTCTTTTGGCTGATGTAGGAACTTCACTGTAGGCAATAATGATAACCCGATTTCTAAACTATCTAAAGATGGTTGAAAACATGGATAACCATCGCTGGCCCAAAATAGTTGTGGAGGAGGAATTAGGTCGTAGGAAGAAAACGTGAATGAAGTAGAACAGTGAATGGTTGAACAAGTGAGACATCAATTTATGTGAGTGCCCTAGGACTTTTTGTCCTAACACCAATAAGAAAACAAAAAAACATGTAGCGAAAAAATTTAGGATTGCCATGTGGATAAAGTAGATTAGGTGGAAGAAAGCTTACTACATCAAAGAGTTAACCTTACTTGGGAACATGGTGAAAAACATGTTTAGTAGCAGCTATTAAGACAAAAGCAAGGTTGTTAATTGAACAATTGAGGACCAGATTGCATTATCTTAGGTGTGAGACAGGGAGATGGACTATACCTAAGGAAGTTTGGGAAGAGAGAACTTGCATATTCTGTGGTAAGGTGGTGGTGGAGATGGAATGGTACTTTATCATAGAGTGTGCAGCTTATGAAGATATCCATACCCAATACGAAAACAACTTGAAAGTTTGCAGGCTTCATGAGCTATTTTAGGAAGCAAAGATCAGCAATATGGCCAGCTTCTTGATCAAGATCCATAGTAGGAGATTATTGTTGAAGAGGTTACACTGAAAAGACTGTTCTGCCCTTGTGCATAAGGTAAGCAGTCACTTATAAAGTTATGATAGTGCAAGTCTTGTTTGAATGAAGATTTATACGGGTCTTCTACTGCATCACTTTTTACAGTTTTTTTAAACATTAATGATTAAAACAATTTCTTTTTTGTTCTAGAAATAATTTCAAGTCTATAAAAGTGGATCTAGGGTACAAGTGTATCAAAAGAAATTGTTTTCATAAAACTGTGAACTCTCCTTTTCCTTTTGTGTTGTTATGGATTGATCAAAAATGGAAAATTATTATTCCCCTTTGAAGATGTAATAAACAAGTTTTTTTCTTAGTACATTGATAATGCTTGTCTTTTAGGATATATTTGGTAATAATAATCAGAATAAATTGTAATAATGATTGCAGAAGATGTCATACTTGCAAGGGATGGGAGGCTTTGCAGTGTACAAGGTGCAGAGGTAGTGGAAAGGTGAAATTTCGTGGACTGAAATCTGGGCGTAACTAGTAAGTTTCTTGTCATCTTTTGCTGTTTATGACACCATGAAGAGAACCTTTTCATTTTTTTCTATCAATGAAACTATATATATGCTCAATAGCTATTACTGTATTAAAGCCACATCATTGCCTGGATATTATGGTCATTTGGGCTTTTCTATAGTTCATCATGCACATCTTATAACCATGGGTCATAGTGTGATCAAGACAGTAGAAAAATGGGAAATGAAAGAAGTTTAGCTCCTTCAATAGACCCCATTCTAGAGAAGATGGGTATTCTCTGTTTTGGAAATCTGACTATGGTTGAATTATGAAGAAAAATGTGCAATGAAAAAAGGTACGATGGTTGACTGTCTTTTCTTAGCTTTTTCCATACAACTCATATTAAAGAAGGATTTCCCTAAATAGTTTGGCGTAGAATTTAGAAATGGTACTATGGTTGAATTTATATGGTTTTGCATTGACAAGTAATGTAATAATTATCAAATAATACCTGTGATAGGTTGTGCTTTTATGCAACAACTTGATGTTTATAAATGTGCATGTTGTGGATAGATTCTTGTAAATAGAATATTTAAGTTAAATATTACTATGCTGTGATTTACATGATATAGTTCGGCTCCATATAAAGTGGCATCACAACTTGTTTGTTCTTAAGTCCAAAATTTGTGTTTCTGAGATATGATTGTTGAAGAGGAATCAGCACATTCTAGTGGAAGTTTAGATTCTGAAGATCATGATAAATTATGCCACAGAGTTTGATGTTTTCCAACCAAAAAGTTCAACATTTGGTGAACATTATTATATAACCCAGAAAAGGTCAAAATTCACCAAAAAAACTATGTATATGGATAAAAATGGATCTTTTAGGAATCTTCTTGACTAAAGGGAGGAGACAGAAATGAAGGACTCTGCTGTGGTTTTCTGTGCAGAACCAGATCATATTTATGGTAATAGAGAGTAAGAAAATCCACTCTTTTTTGTTCATTATAGTCTTTGATCATAGGTAGAGGCACCATGGGGAATCCTTGATAACTGTGCTATGCCCTTAATCTATAACATGCATGGGGATATTTGTAGCTGACTCTGCTTCCCAATCAAGATAGATAGGTAGAGGAAAAGTTTTTGGTCAACAAAACATAGGGGTCAGTAAGGATTTAGAGATACAAACACTGCTGCACAATTATCCTCAGCCTACCAGACTGATTCCTTAACAAGTTGAAGAGTTTATGCTTTAATTGTGACAGCAAGTGCAGTTTCGGACATAGTGTGGAGAAAAGAAATTGCTCTACATTGAAGTTGCTAATGGAAATGAAACTGATTAATACTTAAAAGGGTGGGTTGATGAGGAGATGACTGGTTGATCTTGAAAATGCCATAATATTAAGTTCTCCATGGGATAATATCGATTGCATAGTCCTATATCTGCCATTCCTATTTGTGGACTTGACAATGTTTTGGGCATCTAGTGGGTAACTACCTTAGGAATGATTGAGATGAATTTCCAAGAGCTTTTTATATGTTTCCAGTTTGAGGGTAATAAATCTGAACAATGTGGGCTACATGCAAGATTGCCACAAATGGCAAGTTCTCATCATATGGGTAAAGTTCTAAAACAGATTGCAGATGGGTTTGTGGCTCAATTATTTTCAATAGAAGAACAACTAACAAAAGGGTCTACACCACTAGATCTGCAAGTTATTCATGTCTTTGGAGATATTCCAAATGCCCATTATGTAAGCCCCATTCAACAGGAGAGTGGGGTGAAATAAATGCCCACTACGCATGCTCTGTCTTCCTTGAATACAATGAATTTTGACTGGGAGACCTTTGATTAGCTGGTGGATTTTTCACTTTGGGCGGAATTCCTTGGGTCTAGTGGATTTGCGCCCTTGGGGGCATTTGAAGCTGAGTAGTGGGTTTTTCACTTTGGTCGGAATTCCTTTGCTCTAGTGGATTTGTGCTTTTGGGCACACTTTAGCCCTAGTGAAGGATTTCATGTGTTGGGTGTCAATTCTTGAGTGTGTTTCAAATCTCCAAGCATTATAATAGAGATTTTAGATTTTAGAAGATCCCAAAATTTTCCAGACTCACCCAAATTTCAGTAATCAACACGCTTCCATCAGTGTTCTTTTCCACAACTGTTTCTTCAAGATTTCTAACAAATTTGATACCGAAACAACGATTTTCCAAGAGTTTTTACATCTTTTCTTAATTTAGAATGAGGAATCTTCACAACTTTCCATGCATTTTCAATGCTTTTTCCACCTTTTGATGCTTCAGACTTAGTCATTTTTGCTCATTGTTTTGGAGATGGATGCTTTTTTGATTGTCATGTCGGATCTGGAACTAGATGCCTTTTTTGATTTTTCCTCTTTTAGGTGTTTTTCAGTACTTTTTTCACTTTTCCTCAAGAGTTTCCTTTTCAGGTGATGCTTTTTGGGTGTCCCTTTTCGAAAGATGCTTTTTTAGACTCAGTAAATTTTTGACCAATTGCTAAACTTGTTCAACTTTCTGAATATAGAACTGGATACCCTTTTTCCTCTTCTTTAGCCTGTGCTCATCTGACCTGCCAAAAATAGGCTTGCTATAAATAGTAAGTTTGTTTAAATGCAAAATTAGGGAAAATCAAGACATAATGAAACTTACTAAAAATAGACACTGCTAAAAATAATTACCTCCAAACTCAAAATAAGGCCATTCCGTGACGTAGTGAAACTTACTAAAAATAGAAATTTCCAAAATAGCAAGTATGTCAAAACGTTCAAAATTCCATAGGCATTCTTTCTGAAATATCAATTCTCATTCACACTTGACCTAATTCACTGACAAACACATACTTTCCATTCTAGGAGCCAAAGGTGGACAACACTTCTAGATTTAGTCAATTTCACCAATTTTTACTTGAAACATGAGGAACCTCAGGAGATTGAACCAAAAACTACCAAGAACTAAAGCCAAAAAGACAAGGCCTACAACAAAAAGAGGGGGTCCCCATTTGCAATGGGGTGATGTGTGAAAAGGTCACAACATCTTTTAATGAATTGATGATATATTGATTTATAGCAAGATGGGGGAAATAGCATTCTACCAAGTCTAAATAAAATATCATATCAGCCTTTTTTACTAAGTGATTTGAAAGCTATATGATCATAGATTGTTTATTGGGTACCATCTACTTCTATTGCACTTCAGTCCAACTAATGGAATCATACTAATCTTCTATTTTGAGGATGACAACGAAGCTGAAAGTGTTTGGTTAATATGTTCTAAGAGTGATTCTTCGCTACCCCATATCTTAGCATATTTTGATGTTCCATCGATGGTCTAAATTAAACATGGAGGAAAGACTAGATAGAAGAAAGAACATGTGGATGAAGCAAAACGTCAAATGGATGAAAAAATGGAATATTAATATGCATGAATGTTCGGATAACAATGAAGAAATAAAAAAGTTTGTGAGGGAAAAATTCAGGACTATCATATGGTCAAAACAAAATGGGCGCAAAAAAACTACTATACCAAAGAATTCAACTCCATAGGAGATCATGAGGAGAAAGCATACATAGGAGCAAATATTAAATGGAGAGCAAAAATGCTTATAGCATAGGACAAGTTCTCATCATTTGAGGTGTGAAATAGGTAGATGGATGATACGTAAGGAAGAATGGGAAGGGAGAATATATCTATTTTGCAGTATGGGAGTGGTAGAGACAGAGAGACATTTTATCATGGAGTATCCAACATACAACGACATCCGCTCTAGCTATGAGGATATTTTAGAAGCAGGCAATTTAGGTACTTTATTTGAAGAAACATAGCTAGATAGGACAACAAACTTAGTGATCAAAATTCGCTTTCAAAGAGCAGACTTAAAGAAGAATTTTCAAATGGCCTAAAATATGGCACTCTATTCTGGGGTGCGTGCTATTTTTGGGGGTCCCATAGGCTGCTTCGGCTTCGCGGATGTTATTAAAATATTTCATTCATTCATCATGACATTTGAATGAAGGCACATCCACTAGAGGTTTTGATGTTGAAGAAGACATAGGAACAAGAGATGTATGAACTATAGTACTACTAGAAGGAGAAGCTGAAGAGATACGAGTATTGAGATTCATATCCCATATATTGTCTCTACCCACATTGTTTGCACTCATTACTTATCATTTACAACTTGTACTAGTGCCTTCTTCACTAAAGTGTTGGTATTCTTTATAGACTTCTGCCCTAATGACTTTAGAGGCTACTTTCGAGCGGAGCTGTCTAATTTATTGCAACATTTAGGGATTGGTTGATTGATTGTTGCTAAATATGCTTCTTTCTTCCAGTTAGATATCTTGGAAGTAAAAGACTTGCTAGCAAGACAATTAGCAACAATATGACCCACATGAAAGCATTTTTAATTGCAAAATGGAATGCATTTATAATCCAATATTTGTTTTCACACCTTATCCTCAATGTTTTGCCAAACTTTTTTTGGCTGGCCTTTTGATATATCCATCTCCACTTGAATATGAGTTGCTGTGGAATGAATCAACCCATAGTTACTGGGCCAGTGTGAAAGATCCCCAACCGTCTTGTTGTCCTCAATTTTGCATTCACAAAATTGGACAACCCTACAAAATTTTTCTATAGATTCGTAGGTGTTTTCTCTAAGGTTTTTGTTCTTAACGGATATCTGTTTGAGGTAATCAGTCCTCCCTTGGTTTGCCTTAGACTTTTCTTCTTAAGAGCATTTGTTTTCTGAATGTCTTTTAAGTCTTTTCTTCGTTTTTCATTGTTTTGTGTTTCGATTTTGGTCTTGATTTTTCTTTAGGTTTGTGGCTTTCAAAATTCCGCTCATTTCGAGCTATCTTAGGGGTCAATTGGTTTGGTCTAGCTCAAGTTATAGAGGTTTAAAGCGTCTTGCCAGTGGGGTTTTTCTGACAGATTGCACGCCTTGTCAAAAGTCTTCAAAAGTGGACTTTTTCTTGTTAATTGCACGAAGTAGGAATTGTTTTATATGTAGAGTGGATTTAAAATCCCACTTTAAAATTTCACAGTATTCATAAAAGTTTTGCTTATTGTTTTTAATGATAGTGGGCTTTTAAAACTTGTCTACATATCGGGTAATTTAAAAATATAAGTTTGCATATAAAAGATTGTGTTTCTTCTTCAATTAGTGGAGTTTTTATTCATATTTGCATATTCAATTATACAGATATTATTTAAAGTCTTACTTTTCATGCAACAAGATGTAAACTGGGCTTTTTAAAAGGGATTACATATACTTTAAGTTATCTAAGAATTCTTTATAATTTAACTAAGTGATGGTGATTTCTTTAGACTTTACATATCTCAAGCTTTATGCAAAAGATTTCTATGAAACCCGTGTTTAGTTATTTGTTAACTAAATGGTGGTGTTTTTATTTTCCTTTTGTATATATTTCAAAAGCTTCTAAGACACAAATGCAAACACTTTGAAAAAAGACGTTATGCATTTACTCTATGCATTATATTCTTAACTTATGCAATCTTGTTCGAAACGCGTTATACTTCCATATAGGCCCACGGTTTTGAAGTGCAGGACGTCGTTTTTTGTATGAGTTGCATATCATTCAAAGGCTTATGAATATGCAAAACATATGTCAAGTGTTTGAAAAACCCGTGGCTTAAAGGAGGGCGTCGAATTCTATATGGCTTGCATGTATCTTTTTAAAGAGAAAAGCATATGCAAGTCTTCAAAAAGCGCATTTTAAACTCTAAAAAGCTCATGGCGTCATTTTTTAAATGATTTACATATCACTTTTAAGAGTGTAAAATGTATGCAAAAGGCTTTGAAAAACGTGTTTCTTTTCCTTTTGATAGATGGCATCGATTTTTGAAGGGATTGCATGATTTTTCGAAAGTGAAAAGCATATGTAAAAGCTCGTTTTAAACCATATGGTGGCGATTTTGGCAGAGTTAGCATGTTTTTAAACATATGCAATAGCTTCGAAAAAGGGCGTTTCCCTCTATAAGAGTTGTGGGTGGCACTTTTTTTTTATACAAAAATTGCATAATAAACATAAGCTTTGCCTCCATACACAATTGCGTTTTGTCAAGGGAAGCCCGTCTAGGGAAACACAAAGGCAAAAGGATTTGAAACGGTTTGATATGCAATCATTTCCAAAAAGTCCGCCATTAGATCCCTACGTTTTTTACTCCTATTGTTTGGGGATTTTGGTAAGTCTTTTCTCTTGGATTCAAAAACGTTTTTCTCCATACTTTGATTTCGAAATGCATTCATTTTGGGAGTTATCGAGTGCTGTTTTTTTTAATGTTTTTCTTTGCAAGAGGAATTCGAAATCAACTAGGGCATGTTTTGTTTGAATTATTCCAAGTTAGTTGCTGATTTTAAGCAATCTAGGAATGCATAGAAGACATTTGTCTCTTCTCTTTCCATGGCTCATGCAAATGCATTTATTTAGCATGAGGAATTAATCAAACTCATTGCCTATATATTTCCAAACTTGCTCTTCAAGTCTAAATTCAAAATTCTTAATTGTTTTCAGAATTTCAAAGTTTGGGAGAGTTGTTTTTCCTTTGCATTCCAAGGAGAAGGTATGGATTTTCTTTCTTTCTTCTTGCTGCACATATGTACATTTTCTTTCTAGTTTTTGTGTATGCTTGTCTTTCCATTTCCATCTTCTTCCATTTTCTTCTAAGTTGCATATGAGGATGTCATTTATCCCCATATGTAGTCGGGATTAAAAACCCCGTTCTTGATGTTGATTCTCCAAAAGACCAAGTACTTCCCTACATGCAAAATGTGATGAAAAAATCACTTTTTCCACGTTTACATGTTGAAAAGACAAGTGTGAAACTTCCAATATGCAAGGTAGCCAAAAAAGTCCACTTTTTGACTTTCCCTCAATATGCATATGCTTCCAAAAAAAAACCCCACCTTGCATACTGAACACTTACCCATGTATACATACACCTTCCATATTCACAAACTCAAAACTTGTTATTCATTCATATGCAGTACTTTAGAAAAACCTCGTTTTGCATCTTTCTTCCACTCACTTGTAAGATGCATCAAGTTTGTTCTTCCCCTTAATGATGCAAGTTCCTGTTGCAAAGTTGAAGAGAGATCTTCTCATGTTCTTGCCATATCACAAGGATGCAAAGCAAGAGCAATCATATGATGGAGCCAGACAAGGAGGTGGAAAGTGTTAAATAATGAGTACACAGAATGCTTTCAAGACTGAAATAGAAAGACACAAAGATGCTTCTCAGTGATCACCATTATGATGCTAAGAGATATGCAGACTCATGTTCTGGTTAGAGATGCTTTCACCAAATCTCAGCATATCAACCATGGGGCAGCCTGTAGCAGCATGAAGACTGACAACTGATGATGCAAATAGATGTCTTGTCTTGTGAGACGCTTTGAATATTTCATTATGCATTTTGTAATTTATAATTGTTAGATTACATGCAATGTAAGAACAAGATGTAAATTGCACACGATAGTATCCCATGCAGAGTTGGTTCATGTAATCGTGCTGTAAGTACATTAGGTGCTATAACATTGAATAAGTCAAAATTAGTTAGTTAGGGATAAGGATTGAATAAGTCAAAGTGGTTAAGGGTTTCCCCTTTCTTCTCAACTTTTCTCTCCTTTTCTTATATAAAGGAGTGAGACCTATTGTAATGATCATCTTTTTTTGTGTGCCAGAAAACTATAGGCAAATCTCTTGAGTTCTCAAAACTTTGAGTTTCATTGTGCAAGAGTTGAACAATTGAATAAAGGAATAAAGATTAGCAAACTTTGCATTGTTTGTCTTGAAAATTAATGAATGTATTCTTATGTTGCATTCGTTGATCCTTCTTCAAATTAATATTTTTTTTTGTGTATAACATTGGAGCATTTTGGTTCAAGTTTTCTGAAGACTTTGTACTTCAAGAAATCAGGATTACTATAGATAGTAGTTGCTGCAACAATTCGAAGTTGAAGACTTTGGGCTTCAGTTATAGAATTTTATTAAAGTAGAGGGTGTTTGAAGAAAGACTTTGAACTTTCTCGTATACCCGAATTTTAGAGTAATCATCTGAAGTAAAGATAAGCGACTTTGATCTCTTAGATTTATTTCATTTTTAGTTGAAATAGATTGTTGTCTTAAGTATTGTTCTTACGCCAATCCTTAAGCCACCGGTATTCCTGTAGCAAGAAGAATTGTTTGTAATATAGTTCAGTTTTGATTGAAGCCACCTGTGGTAAGAAGGGAGCTTCCCCTATTGCTGAGAGGAGAAGTAAATTTCACATACTGCTGCCTAAAAGTAACATTTTGACAAGTTGTAGTCTTAGTGACTTGCAAAATATTTAGCCAACACGTCTCTAGACTGAATTTTTTTTGATTTTCACTGAAGTTTTTTCCAAGCTTTGTGTTTTTGCAATTTTTTGGAATTGAAATGCACTACTAGGAAATGGACAAAATACTAAAAGAAACTAAAAATAAAATAGATCACGCCAAAAGACTAAATTTTGAACTTATTTTTTATTCAAATAATTTTTAATCTAGCCGTACCAGGGTGTACTATTATGGAGTATGTAATAGCAGCAATATTTGAACGATTTTATCTTGCAGCTACTGATTTTGATCGCAAATATCATCGTATGCTGTTGGCACCTTGAATTCTCTGGTTTTGTGATGTCTACTACTACTAAACCCTCACACCCAGCTTGGAATCAACTTGGTTGATTGCCTGAGGTTGTACGACCAGGCTGTGGACGTCTGGAATGTTTGATAAAATGATTGCTCAAACTCAGATCTAAAGTTTGATATGACAACTCTGCCTCAACAATGACTGATCTGAGAAATTCTTCACCCAAGTTGATGCCAATTTGAAGTCAAAACTAATCTGTGCTAAATCCTATGACCAGGAGAGCTGGGGTTTCATCGAACTCCTTATTCTTCCAAGAGTTTTCATTCCTGGAAGCTCCAATTGTTGCTCAAACCCTTCTCAGAGCTCAAACTTCAATATGCTGATGTGGAAATAATAACCTAGATATTGAAAAATGGCAGCCACAATTCCTTTTTATTTCTTTTCCCTCTTCCTCCAAGAAGTTTGAATTTTTTAGGGTTTCAGATGATTTATTTTAATGTACTTTAGTATATTTTATTTCTTCTCTCCTAGGAATTTGAACCATCTTGAAGTCTTATTTACCATTACTATGATGGCCCCTTTTAATTATAACTTATAACTCCATTGCCTAGGGAAGTGTGCCACGGGCCACTATTATATTTTATTATAATATAAAGTGACTTGATTAAATCACTTTATTATTATTTTATTTAAATCGAACTTATTCCCAATTTATTCGTAAATTGATCATCTGGACTTCAAATTGAAATCTAACTGATGCCACCAGTCCAAGGATGATATGAATATCTGATTGCTGTAGGCTAGGATGCCGGTTCGGGTTCGGGTTCGAGTTCAAGTTCGAGTACGAAGGACCGGTTCGCAGGTATGGCAAAATTGTGAAAAGGGGTTTGGGTTTGGGTTCGTTTTTACAAAAACATGTAAAAATTATACATACATAAATACATATTTATGCAGCCTAGAAGCATGAGTTAAGATTAGAATGTCGCATAGTATCATAGAAAAAGCAAAAGCTTTAAAACACCATAAACTTGTAATCATAGCATCATGAATCATGATCATACCATCATAGCATCATATACTTCAAGTTCAACATCAAAGATTCAAAACATTAAATGTCAAATGATAAATCATAACATCAAGTTCAACATCAAAGATTCAAAACATTAAATGTCAAATGATAAATCATAACATCAAGTTCAAGTATCATTGTTTCAAGTTCAACTAATGGATTAATAATTTATTGATATTCTTCTTCATCATCATCATCTTCTATATGGAGCCTAATAAGACTCTAAGGTTAATTTTTCCCCAGTTTTATCGGCGCAGTTTCCACACCAAATTATTAAATTGGGGTTTGGGGGCAAAGCCCCCAAGATGGGGTCAAGGGGAAGCGCCCCTTGCGCGCTCCCTGTCAACCGCTTAAATTATTTTATAAAGGCATCGAGAGTTATTTTTCAGCTATATCCAATTGTAAGGGATTTTTGGTTGTAATCGGTTTGATTTGCTGGATAATATATCAGACTCTTTGTTTGGTGGACACAGGCCGAGTTTGGGTGAACCACGTTAAAATTGTCTTTTGTTGTTATCATTTATGTGTCTTTCATTCCTGTGTTTAATCTTCATTTGCATATAATTGGTAATTTCTACATGTAATTCCTAACAGTGGATGTCAAAAACCAATTAAATTTTGCATCAAAACTGAACTGGGTGTCCAAAATTGCCGCAAGCCCACCTTAGTTCGAACTTGGTCCGTCCAAGTTCGTCCAGGTCCGCCCGGGTCCGAACTGGGGGTGGCCTGGTTCGAACCAGCCCCCTTTGGACTGGACCATGTCCGGACCCACAGATGGACTGGACCCAGACCACAGACTAATTCAAACTTGGCCTGGTCCGGGGGCCCTTAGGGACGAACTTGACTTCCTAGGCTGCAGGCAAACTGACAGTCTCCCCTAAAAAATAGAGATCCTCCTTAAAAAATAGGAATTGCAACCAAAGTCTCCAAAATGATCCTGGAAGTCCCCTGGTGCGTTCTGGTCAACTCCCAGTCAATCCCTAATAAGTAGGAATCCCTCCTAAAATTTAAGAGATTGTCCCAAACTACCCAAAACGGCTTATAAAGCCCTTGCATAGCTCCACAAGCCCTTGAGTGGATTCCCTAACCATATTGCTGACCTACGAGAACTCGGGTAATAGACCAACCTCTATTGACAACTGAGTTGTCTAAGGAAGAGACATTACACAGTGGATAGGAATCTACGTAATGCATTACCAATACCTTGAAAACATGGGTCAACCTTGAACTGTAGAGGAATTTAGGGCAGACAAACCCATATTGGCATGGCAAAAAATCTTATATGTAGGGTTAAAATCTGGAAATTGAGACTAAATTAGCACAATGTAAGCATCCTAGAACCAAGGTCCATTACTCAGAATGAAATCATGATCATTTGTAGATTTGAATTACAGTGTAAAAAACTTTGAGCACTAGGGCATATCTCTACTAACTTCTTAATATGGAATTTCCATTTATTAGAGTTCCAGTTATGCAAACCAACTAAATTGAGCCATAGGTAGTTACACTTGCAAATCAGGCCATGCTTTGGGCATTTCTCTTGTGATAATACTTCTTGCCCCAATGTAATTACTTGATGATGCCTTGTTTAGGGTATCATATCCTTTTTATGTGTTTGCTTCAAAAGCATGGTAAGCCTATGTCGCATATGAGGGCTTCAGATTTACATCATCAACATGAAAAGTGATACCCTAAGGTTGAGACAACCCTCACATGCCAAGAGGCTTGAGCCATGCAAGATTTTTAGCTACATGTGCGACAGGCTTATTGGGTGAATAGGAGCAGCAAGTACAACCTTTCTAATATTTAGGGGAATGAGATGCTCAACTCCAAGAATAATAGGATCACAACCAGCACGGAAAATAACTTTCTTGTCACATGCTGTTGCTCCAATACCCAAGAATCCACAACAAAAAGGTAGTGTTTGAAATTGTATCCCTATACAATTTCATATTCACTTTGGTGGTTTTCTCTCATGCCCTTGATTTTTGACAGATTGCGCTCAAGCCATGGCCAAATCTAGAAGCTCAACACAATTCCATGCTTGTTGACCTTGGTTTTAGGCCAGAATGTCAATACTGACACCTAATGCCATAGACCTCCCGTGCCATAGTCTAGCCGTTTGGGTCCAAATTTAAACCTCTGATGGTTGGGAAGTTGTTGAGCGAGAAACTGTTTCCCGAAGTCAGTCTTCTTTGAAATGTGAAGTTGTGTATAAATACAAATCCCACCCCCTCATTTGAACATCCACATGTCCTAATTTCAATAAATCACTCCAATTGACCGAAGCAATCAGGCCTCTTCAAGGTAGTAAGGGAGAGATTTGAAGTCAAGCATTCAAGCATTCAAGTTACCAGTTATGATCAAGTTTATGTGTTCCTCAATGAATGAAGGCATGCATTAACTCCTATTAAGCAATATCAACGTTTCATGAAGGCTTTAAGGGAAGAAGTTCAACAAAGGTATCACTTGTCAATTCAACATTTCCTCAAGGTTTTTTGCCTCTGCCCTACCAGGGGTAAGCTCTCTTTTTTAATAATCATAGTTGTAGTGGAGGTTAATTTCTACTAAGGGTTTGACTTAGGCAAGCCCTTAAACAACACAATACTTTTCTCCTCTTCTCCACGTGTAGGTTACAAATCCGATAACCAAAGTTGTAGAGTTGCAGAGAGTAGACTAAGATATAGAGTCTTAGATTTTGAATAGGCGGAAAGCCCTAGTCTATGCTGATTTGCACATGCGATGGACACTTTTTGGCCGAATTTCAGAGGGAGTGGTCTGTAGGGCATCTTGATTTGAAATTCAAAGTTTTAGCTAACGAAGGCACTTTGAGGTTTAAGGCAAGGGCACTTGACGTCATTTTCAAGTTGAGATTTCAGTCATAGGTTCCTCTCTGTGTAATGTTCCTATGCCCTCTTGTACATACGGTCAATGAGGTGTACGGGTACAAACAATGAGGTGTACAGCAAGCTGAGAATGCAAGGTGACGTCGTCGGGATTCTATGGCTGTAAGGTGATGTCAGTTGAAGTCGACGGTCAACTCAGTGAAAAATCAGCATTCGACAGAATGGGTCGTACAGTCCGTACGGTGGATTGAGGACGCTTATACGGTGAGGGAGGTAGCCCGTACGCCCGTACGGTGAGTATGAAGTCTGACGGTGGGTGGGATCCACGTACGGTGAGTTTGGATGCCGAAGGATGACTTATCTAGCCCGTACGGTCACCCTTCCAGCTTGGGTGTACGGTCTAAGTCTATACAGAGTCAATGTGCCTTCCTTCCGTGGGGAGTTTAGATGTGGATTTCCCTGGATTCGAACACAAGTATAAGATAAAACATAGAACAATAATTTGATGCGCCAAATCGCAAGTCTGGACTCGCACAAGCAAAAGGAATTTGTATTAATAATGATAGCACTTCAGATTACAATGATCCCGCATTGAGAAAGGAGCAAAATAGGGTGAGGTGTTACTCCCACCGAAACTACGGAAACCAAATAGGGAGGATCTTGCACCTCCGTAATGGCAGATAAGAACTCCAACTGAAATTCACAATTCACAAATGAAATCCAAATCACACACCTACAACTACAATAGACTCGACCTTATATATGGCTTCGGGGAAACGTTCCGAAGGATTACAAATGATGCCGACACGGCGAATACGCTAGACAAATTTGAAAAAAAGAGCCCGAGAGATAATAAAATTAATGTCGGGGCCAAAAATTATTAAATTAATTAATTTAATAATATCGGGACATCACATTCCTCCTGGCTCGAAAATTGCTTGTCCTCAAGCAATTGCAAGCTTGGATGCTCCAGAGTCTGTTCGACTTCCTAGGTGGCATCCTTGATCAGAAGATCCTTCCATTGTACAAGAAATTCCTTGACGGTGCGCGGCCTCAGCCTATTCTCTTGGACGTCGATGATCTTGGCCGACTTCGGGATTAGTTTCCCTTCTTTGTCAATGGGAGGCAATTCCCTCGAAACTGTGACACACTGCCCGACGACCCTCTTTAGACATGACACATGAAAAACATTGTGAATTTGACTCCCCTCAGGAAGTTCCAGTTCGTAGGCAACTTCACCTACCCTTTGAACCACTCTGTATGGTGCATAGAAGCATGGCCTCAACTTCTCCTTCCCACTAGCCTTCAGGGAGGATTGCTTGTACGGTTGAAGGCGAAGGTATACCAGATCATCAATCTCAAAACTTCGCTCAATCTGGTGTCGGTCAACAGACGTCTTTCTGTTGATTCTGAGCCCTCTGTAGGTTATCCTTGAGAGATCTCAAGATATCCAAACTCTTGTAGCCAGTCTTTGGCCAGTGGTGCGTGACTGTCACCCAGGGCCAGATCCACAAATGACGAAGGTTCATAATCGTACAATGCTTTGAAGGGTACCATACCTATCAAAATGTGATAGGTGGTGTTGTAACAATGCTCCCCCAAATGTAACCAACGGACCCATGCCTTCTGCTGTGGTAAAACATAGTTCCAAAGTGATGCAGAGGTAAGGGTAGTGGACTCTTCACAAATAGGTGGGTTGAACTAATAAGGGAAATACAAGGTACAAGACACCCTTCCCAAATGAACACAAGGTGTGATTTTAAATCAACCACTTGACTCAAGGCTTCTAATGCCAACTGAGACTTAATTCAACCAAATTCAGAAGGAAACAACAGGTTATTAGGTCTCAATCTATGGATTATGCTCAAAATATTTGGATTCAACAAAGAGGCCTAATTGCACAGTATTAGGCCATCAACAGGCTTCCAAAATTCATAATTTGAAAAACTTCCGAAACACTTTGCAAATAAATGGGGTTTTTAGATACCCATTATCAAGGTTTACAACATATGGGAGACTCAGTATAGGTTACTTTGGACTATATATCACTGTTATAGCACTATACCCTGCAACTATGCATAAAAATGGTGATTTTGAAAGCAACTACTAACTCCACTCAACCTAAATTCCTCAACTCTTGGACAGTGACTCCTTATGTCCTCTAAGGCACAAATACACAAGGAATTAGGCCCAGACCCCTAGCAACACCAAAAGCCCAAAATTTGGCCTTCAAACCCTCCAAAGCTAGGGCTTCTCCAATCTGGACTCTCCAAGCGCTATCTCCTTCAATTGATGATGGACCAAACACCATCCCGTGACCATGTTAAGAAGGATTCTAACATAGTATAGTGCCCTCCTTCGGGTAGATTGGTCACTGCTATACCTATGCAACCATACCCCTACTCCTTAACACTGCAATTAGTCAAAATCCTGGTGAGCACTTGCAATTTCTTGGTTATTCCTGCATTTAGATGTTTAGTTGACTATAATACAATGGTGGATTCATCCCTTAGACACAGATATCACATAATGGGATGAATCCTAATTCATTCTTAACAAAACAATGTAAAAACACTGGATTTCTATGGGACAGTCAGATCCTTTTGTATGAAATGCAATAAAAATGGATTGAAATGTATTCACACAAGACCCTAAAACATCAATAAAGATCCTTACAACTTTCTATTTCAATAAGACATTCAAAGTGGATCAAAATGTGCAGAAATACTGGTTTTATTGCTTCAAAAAGTTGTGTAGTCCGTACAGTAGATGTACCCAGCTGTACTCTGTCTTTCCCAACATTGGAGGGAATGTAAATATGAGACCTATAACTGTCCCAACCATTTCCCATCGGTTTGGAGAGGTTACAATTGCATTTAGAGGTTAAAACATTTGTTCCCTCCAAATCCTAATTGACCGTTACTATTTTAAAATTCAAATTTATGAACTCTAAATCCTTAAACAAATTGACCTCCTAACTTTGACCATTGATCAATAGCTGATCAAGATGACTTGTTAAATTTCCCTAAACACTTCTAAACTCTAACTGACCCATTGGACTCTATTGGTCCACTTACAAAGCAATATTTGGTCCTAGTCCTTTTCTTGGACAAATTAGGACTTAACAATATTTTATTGCATTCCTTATTGCAAATTGTCATTATTGGTTTTAGTACATCCCAATCCACACTTAGGGATGTTTTTGTCCTTCTATCTCTGATTGGATCCATGGTGACCCTAGGTGTCTTCACAGGTGCTCCTGCACCATTGAGATAACTCTCCGACCATTTGTTTACAATCTCCGTTTGTCCATCTATCTGCGGGTTGTAGCTCGTGCTTAGTGACAACTCTGTCCTTGCCAACCAAAATAACTCCTTCTAGAAAGTACTGAGAAAACAACTATCCTTGTCGCCTATTATGTTCCGCAGAAGACCGTGCAAGTGGAATGCCTCACGGAAGAACAACTCAGCTACTTGAGTCAACCGATCAACAAGAACGAAGATGCAATCTTTTCCTTTCACTTTGGGAAGCCCGAAAATGAAATCCATGGAGATGCTATCCCACTTCTGGTCAGCGATATGCAATGATTGAAGTAGTTCCGTAGGTAAGGTGTGCTCGGATTTATTTTGTTGACAAGTGGAGGATTCCCGCACATACTGTAGATGTCATTCTTAAGGCCCTTCCAAGAAAACCTCTCTTGGATTTGTCTTTAGGTATCCTGGGTGTCTGGCCAAGGGTGAGTCATGCATTTCTTTTAGAATCCTTTCCTTCATCTTGGACTCGGGTACTAAATAGATTCTGCCCTTGTAGTAAATGACGTCGTCAACCACCTTGTATCTGTCATACTGCACTTGACCCTCCATCAACTAACACGCAAAAGTGTTCTTGGAGTACTCAACCAACAAATGTGCTTTTCAACATTTCTTTTAGAATCCTTTCCTTCATCTTGGACTTGGGTACTAAATAGATTATGCCCTTGTAGTAAATGACGTCATCAACCACCTTGTATCTGTCATCGTGCACTTGACCCTCCATCAACTGACACGCGAAAGTGTTCTTGGAGTACTCAACCAACAAATGTGCTTTTCAATCTGTCGAAATGTGCGATAGAGAGCATATGGTAGGCCTTTTCGATAGAGTGTCAGCCACCACATTATTTTTTCCTTTCACATACTCAATATCAAAATCAAATTCTTGAATTTTGCTTACCAACTTCTGTTGCGTTTAGTTCAAATCCCTCTGCTCCAAGAAATTTGTCAGGCTGTTGTGGTCCGTACGTACTACAAACTTGGCTCCGACCAAGTACTGCAGAAACTTCGTCAGTGTGTGCATGATGGCGAGCATCTCCTTGTCGTAGACGGAGTATAGTCGCTCTTCTCCTGAGAGCTTCCGACTCTCGAATACAATGGGGTGATGGTTTTGCATCAACACCACCCCAATGCCTTCTCTGGATGCGTCACACTCCAGAATAAAGGGCCGAGTGAAGTCTGGTAGTGCCAGAACCGGACAAGAACTCATGACTTCCTTCAGCTTGTTGAAGCTGTGTTGCACCTGTTCATTCCACTAGAAAGATCCCTTCTTCGTCAGATCCGTTAGTGGTGCACTGAGTTGTGAAAATCCCTTCACAAACCTTCTGTAATAACTGCATAATCCAAAGAATCCAGGCAGATCTGAGAGTCTTGGGAGGCGGCCAGTCCAAAATGGCTTGAATCTTCTCCAGGTGTACCTAAACCCCTCGAGCACTAATGATGTGCCCCTTATACAATATCTCTGTCATTCCAAATTCACATTTGGACCTTTTGGCAAACAGTGATTGTGACTCCATGATTTCCAGCACTTCGTCCAAATGCCTTAGATGCTCCTCCCACGTCTTACTGTAAATGGGTATGTCATCAAAGAACACCAACATGAACATGCGCAATTGCTTGTTGAAGATGTGTTTCATGCACGACTAGAAGGTAGCTGAAGCATTGGTAAACCCGAACAACATGACCAAAAACTCAGTGTCCGTAATGGCAATGCAAAGCTGTCTTCTCCACATCTTGCTCCCTCATGCGAATTTGATGGTAACCAGAGCGGAAATCTATTTTGGAGAAATAGACTGCATTGTGTAACTCATCCAACAACTCGTCGATCCCGGGGATGGCGTACTTGTTTTTGATGATTGTCTTGTTCAACGCACGGTAGTCCACACACATTTGGAGGGATCCATCCTTCTTTACTAGCACTACCGAGGACGTGAAGGGGCTCGAGCTGGGTCGGATCCATCCTTTGTCGAGGAGTTCCTGGAATCGTCTTCTCTTCCTCATCCTTAAATTTCTTAGGATGGCGGTAGGGTGTGGTGATGAAAGGCTTGGCTCCTTCCTCCAACTCGATGGTGTGGTCAAAGCCTCTGTGTGGAGGAATACCAGGTGGAATGTCTGCGAAAACCAAACTGTGTTTGTCGAACACCGCCTGAAGCTCGTCATCATGATAGTATGCTTGTTGACTCCTCAAAGGTTCTGTTGATACCTAGCAGTGTGCCGCCCAGATTACATCATCATGTCTGAAGATTGCCTCCATTCGTCGTCTCGAGATTTACTTTGGACCACCATTTGACATTCCCCTCAGCACGACCTTTTTGCCATCCACTTCGAAGGAAAACTCCATCCTTTTGAAACTCTGTGTGTACTCGTCAAGAGTCTCCATCCACTAGATGCCCAATATGACCTCCATGTCATCCAGATCTATGACAAAGAAGTCATCTGTTACCGTGTGGTTCCCCATGGTAATGCTTAGTTGCAAGACTAGATGGGTACATGACAAGAGGTTTCCTCCTGCCACCTTGACTTCGAATCCTTGGTGTGCCTCCGTAGGCAAACCCCTTCGGTTCATAAGTGATGAGTTTATGAAGTTGAGTGTGGCCCCACTATCGAGCATGACCACAACCCGCTACCCCTTGAATGTACCCCGTACCCGGAATACAATGCACCTCAGAGTACCAACAAGTGCTGCGATGACACCTTCCCTCCATACCAGTGTGGCAATCCTCTCCGCACGGTTTATGTCAACCTCCTTAGAAGCTTGTTGTCCATCTCCTTTGATTTCAGGTTCCTCATGCTCCTCCTCGCCGTCGGACATCATCTCAATGTAGTGGATTTTTCCTTTGCCCAAGCATCGGTGCCCTGGTCCCCATGGCTCCTTACAGTTAAAACCTAGTTTTCTCCTCTTGAGCTCCTATCTGGTGGCCTAATCCAATGATGGCTTCTTTGTTGGGGGGTTGTTGTCTCTCCTTCGGAGCAAGGGGTGGCTTGGGGTGTGAAAAACACTTTGGAGGAAGAAGATGTCACCATGTCACGTGCCTTCTTAATTGCTTCCGTGAGCGTGATGGGGTTGAATCCTTTCACCCAACCTTTCAGAGGTTCCATCAGCGCATCTATGAACAATACAATCAATCGTCTCTTCGAGATATCTGTCACCAACACAGATAGTCTTTGGAATTCTGCAATGTAATTGTCAACCGATCCTGATTGCTTCAGCTGCGCCAACTCCTTAAAATTAAGTTTTGGATCTTTCTCGTCAAAGCGGTCTATCAGTCTCTCAGTGAATTCAACATAGGTGGTTATTTGATCGTGGCCAAGGGTAATTATTCCATGATGCCACCATTCGTGAGCGATTCCCTCTAGTTGAAGTGCTGGAAAAAATTGATTGCTTCATCCTCCGGCATCGGGTTAAGCTGAAAATATGTGTCTGCCTTCTGTATCCATGCTCGCGCGGATGTTGATCCCGATCTATCAAAGGATGACAGGTTCACCTTGCCCATCTTCTGTTTGAGGTCATCGTTATAATAGCCATGATCGCTGCCGCTTGAATATCTCATTCGTAGATCCACATTATCTCTGAAGGACAGGTCTCCTTCGAGATCCACATTCCTCCAGTCTTGTATTAGTTGCTCCTGCATTTCTTGGAATGTGGGCTCTCTGTCTCTCTTCGAGGTGCTTCGGTTCTCGGCGGAAATGTCGGCATCGATGGTCGAGAGCGTGAATGCTGAGGGCTTTCTCTCCCTGTGACAAAATTATCGCCGTGTCCATTTTGTTCTTTGTTCGTTCTCCCTTCCGCCAACCTCTGCAACGTCTCCTCCATGAGCCGTTGTCGTTCTTGCCCTTTGATCATGGTTTCATTGAGTTGGGCTTGGCTTCTAGTTAGCTCCCTTAATAGTGCCATGATTTCCGGCGGGATCCTATGGTTCCCCCATTGTGTCGGTAGAACAGTATCTCCTTCTGGTGTAAACTTTGAGCGCATTATGCATCCGCAACCTGACAGGCTGGCAGAATCACTGGCTCTAATACCACTGTAATGTTCCTATGCCCTCCTTTTCATACGGTCAATGAGGTGTACGGGTACGAACAATGAGGTGTACGCCAAGCTGAGAATGCAAGGTGACTTCGTCAAGATGCTATGGCCGTACAGTGATGCCAGTTGAAGCCGTATGGTCAACTCAGTAAAAAATCAGCCTACGACAGAATAGGCTGTACGGTGGATGGAGGATGCCTGTACGGTGAGGGAGGAAGCCCGTACGCTAAGTATGAAGTCTGGCGGTGGGAATGTACTTAGCCTGTACAATGGGTGGGATCCACCTACGGTGAGTTTGGATGCCGAAGGATGAGTTATCCAGCCCGTACAGTCACCCTTCCAGCTTGGGCGTACGGTCTAAGTCCGTATTGATTCAATGTGCCTTCCTTCCGTGGGGAGTTCAAACGCGGATTTCCTTGGATTCGAACACAAGTATAAGATAGAACACAAAACAATAATTTGATGCGCCAAATCGCAAGTCTGGACTCGCACAAGCAAAAGGAATTTGTATTAATAATGATAGCACTTCAGATTACAATTATCCTAGATTGAGAACAAAGCAGAATAGGGTGAGGCGTTACTCACACTGAAACTGAGGAAACCAAATGGGGACGATCTTTCACCTCCGAAATGGTAGATAAGAACTCCAATTGGAATTCACAATTCACAAATAAAATCCAAATCGCATACCTACAACTACAACAAACTCGGCTTTATATATGGCTTTGGGGAAATGTCCCGAAGGATTACAAATGATGCCGACCCAGCCAACACGCTACACAAAAAAAAATAACAGGGCCCGAGATATAATAAAATTAATGTCGGGACCAAAAATTATTAAATTAATTTATTTAATAATATCGGGGAGATTTCAATCATAGGTTCCTCTCTGTATCTCATTTTCAGATTTGTGTTTCTGAGTTGTCTTTCTGTTTTGTATCTTTCTATTGTGATGAAACTTGTCAATTTCCTCTCTTTAACTAGTTCTTGCATCATTTCTCATTCTAATCATATCCAATCATATCAATCAGAAAACAAAACAGTCAACCAAAGTGCTCAGCTCGCCCAAGGCAAGTGACTGAAGTTGGGCCGGCCTAGTTTGGTATTCTCCAATGAATTTATTGTGAGAAATGATTCGTAGTTTCCATGTTTAAGCTAGTGCAATCCCATTTTCCCAACATTTGAAAAAGCTACCCCCAATTTATGGTTTGAAGCAAGATGAGTGGGAAAAACCATTTTGAATCTTGCAACTCTCCAACATGCCAACAATAACTCTACTATCAGCAATATAGTTCAAATATTAGTTTAACTTTCTTTGATGACTATTTTCCGATAGAATGCACTTTTGTGGTCTCAGAATAAAGGTGGACTTTGAGAACTTTATTTATAGGACTTTTCTATTTAAAGTAGATATTTTTTACAATGTTAATTTCCTCACAATTTGAAACTCTCTTTTTTAATTTCTTATAGTGGTTACCCTACAATTCACCTACTCTTTTAGTAAGCAAGTGTTTGATTAATTTTCTGCCAAAAATTGCTAAATTTACATTTAACATTTTTAGTTATATCTGCAAAGAAGAAATGAATTCTCCAGGAGTTTTGAGCAAGGAAATGCATTTTATATGACGTGCCTATATAACTGCTATTAATAAAAAAACATTTGTTTGAAATACTATTTTGTTTTATTTTCAAGTACATACAGATTTTGGGTTCAACATTGAACACTGAACTATTTGCTCGATTATTTTGTAGCTGGGAAAAGCCTGCAAAAGATGATCTTGCAGTTTCTATTGCAAATGGACAAGAAGAGGTTATACACTATCCGGCCTCTCTTGACACCGAGTTTGTGTTTCCCTCTAAAGAATTCCCTATAAAAGCATGTCCTACATGTGAAGGATCAGTAAGCAGTTTCTGACTTTCTTATGCTATTCTTTTTCGAAGTTTTAATGTTTTCTCCTCATTGAATTCTTATATCATTAAAATGTTGATAATAACATAATATCAATGAATACCTTGATGTAGGATGGTATCTTTTTTCTGAGATAATACTCCAGAAACATATGTTCTTTGTTTTAGAGTGTTAAGGAATCTGAAATAAAGTGCATAGAGAGTAGACTGATGAAATTTAAAAGAAAACAAAAAGTAGCTATTTTATATCTTTTCTCCAATGAAATTATTACATGTAATATTCAATTGTTGATAATAGTTGGTTTGCCTTTGAAACTTTGAGAGTTGATGTAAGATGCTACCCAGTTTTGCTATCCAAATTTTTGTACTACTTTCATCCACTCAGCTATGAAGGTATTTTGTCGAACAGTTGGCACTGTTACTCATTGCATTCTTTTCCATATCATTTTAACAAACAGTTTGCTTCATGGTTTTAATGTTTTGTTTCACATTTGCAAGTATTGCTCAGAATTACAGAATTAAACATGCAACTGAAAATAAAGATTTCCAAAGAAAATATTCTTTCAATAATCACAGAAATACAAAGAGCTGATCTGATTTGCAAATACCACCATTTTCTGCTATTAAATGAACTCAGAAATTACAGAAGTATCAATAAATCATAATTTTCTGCAACTCAGAAACTGTATATCTTGCAGCTTAGGAAGTCCATGCCCAGCTCCACTCCTAGTATGAAATATAAACAAACTTATCTGTTCTCAGGTAGAGCGACAAACAAACCTGCAGAATACCAAAGGTCTCAGTCTGGTATACAATCTTCAGCTCTTGAACAACAGCAATAATAATCTTCAATCTGGCTTTTAAGTTTTAACAATCTTGAGCTCTAGATCAGCAACTATAATAACCATGCTTACGCCAAGGAAGACTGACCCACAAAGAGGCTAATGCCACCGAAGTAGCTCACGCCAAAACAAGAAGCAAGCGCCTAGCCAAAACACAGAACCAAGTACACCAAGGTGTTAATGTTATGGCCTTTACGTCTAAGATCAACATTATGCCAAATTGTTTATTGCATAAATAGGGACAATTGATAAAATAATAATATAATATATTGGGCAAATATATTTATTAATATTACCCTTTAATTAAATCAATATATATGTATATAAGAGCGATTTTCTTAATAATAATAAATATAGGATATTTATTGTTATTAATTAAATACTTGGGAGGGCCCAAGTCAGCTACCTCTGGTAGGTAGAGTTTAGACATTAAAACACACACACACACACACATATATATGGATCGATTCCTTGGAGGTAAGAGACACCAAAAACATAATGTGCTGTTCTTCCTAGCAAGAATCGATGCTCCCTCGTTCAGCGATTTTTACTCAGTTTTAGTAGTACGATTTTCCTCATTGATTTGAGGATCGAATTATCCAAAGGAGGAGCAGACTAAGGGTGCGAAATTACACCAGCATTGTAGAGCGAATGCATCCACCTTGAAGTATACATTAAAGGTGCGAAATATATCTTCATTTGGAATCGGATTAGCTACTTCATGTCAGATCCGAATCAGAGAATGTAGGGCAGACTTGGCACGATAAAATATACCAGATTTGGAGTATTACACTGGCTGGTAAAGTTGGACCTGATTGTGCATTGAATTGTGACATCAATTGAAGGACAAGTAAAGCTAAGGATTGGTGCAAGTCATCTTCACATTGGAGGAAAACCGGTACCATCCTTCCACTCTCCTTGTCTATTTTATATGCTATCTTGTTTCAGTTTTAAAAGTCATCTATAGATTGCATTTTCGTTACTCAAATCTGAAAACTTTAACATGGTACCACAGCCTAGGTAGAGGAAAGATCTTATTCAGATTTTAGGAAAGCAGTCTCAACCTTGTAAGAATGAAACGTGGAAAATCCAGCGCTTTATTCAGCCTTGTCTACCCAAACTTCAAATAAATATTCTTGGGTTATTGATAGCGGGGCTTCAAGGCATACCACTGGGTTTCGGGAAAACTTTGATTCATTTTCAGAAAACATTAAGGAAGAAGTTACTATAGGAGATGATACTTCTTATCCAATTATGGGCTTTGGGAATTGCAACATTCAAATGAAGTCCGACATATCCTTACAACTTTCTCAAGTCCTATATGCTCCGCGCATAAAGAGAAATCTAGTTTCTATATCAGCTCTTGAGGATAAGGGTTATAAAATTGCATTCATGGATGGAAAAGTTTTGGCATGGACTAAAAATTCAACCTTGAAACAAGCCTATACCATAGGACT
>MU224916.1:1310442-1327282 GCA_018584345.1 Thuja plicata
ATAGAAGGTTAGGGCATCTAAATTTCCGAACATTGTCTACCATGGAAAAATTAGTAGTGGGATTCCCTAACCTATCTCCAAAACATGAAGGTGTATGCAAAGGATGTGCATTAGGGAAGAATATCAAGTCCTCCTTCCCTAGTAGTGAAAGCAAGTCTAAGGAAATTTTGGAGATGGTACATACTAATCTTTGTGGACCCATGTCCGTACCATCTATTGGAGGATATCTTTATTACATCATCTTTGTAGACAACTTTTCTAGGAAAACATGGATATATTTCCTAAAGAACAAAGAATCTGTCGACGTTCTCAACAAATTCAAAGAGTTCAAAGCTCTAATAGAGAATCTTACAAACAAGAGGATAAAGATTCTTAGATCAGATAATGGCGGAGAATACATTTCTGAAGTCTTTAGCACCTTCTGTGTAGAGTCAGGGATTAAGAAGGAGTTTACTGTTCCTTACAACCCTCAACAAAATGGAATAGCTGAAAGGAAAAATAGAACCATAGTTGAAGCAGCAAGGGCAATGCTTCATGATCAAAATCTTGATACTTCACTATGGGCAGAAGCATCCAACACTGCCGTTTATATTCAAAATAAATGTCCTCATTCACTCTTGGATAATAAGATTCCCAAAGAGGCATTTACTAGAAACAAACCTGATGTGAGTCATCTTAGGATATTTGGTTGTCTTGTATATTTTCACATCCCAAAAGAAAAGAGAACCAAACTTGAACCTTCAGGAAAGAAGGGAATATTTGTGGGATATAGTGAATCTGCCAAGGCTTATAGGATCTATGTTCCAGGGCAAAGACGTATTGAGTTGAGTAGAGATGTCATATTTGAAGAGGATCTTGCATTCTCAACATCCAAGGATATAGCCTGCGATGATTTATTTCATTCCAACCCTCCTGGGACTCAGAGGGAGTATCATGATATTATTGAAAATGATCAAATTCCAATAAGTGAACCTAGCACTTCCATCTACACAAAAAGACCATTGTGGGCCACTAAAATGTTGGAAGATGCAAACAACTATGCAGCTCCTGTTGGAACATTCAGAGAAAGTAAAAGACCTAAAAGGTATTCAAACTATGCTGCATATATGAGTGAGATTATAGATTCTGAACCTTCCTCTGCTAGTGGGGCACTTAAAATGCGGGCATGGAAAGATGAAATGTCAGAGGAATACAGATCTATAATGAAAACTGATGTGTGGGATATTGTTCCTAGACCTAAGAACAAATCTGTGGTATCATCAAAATGGATATTCAAAATCAAACATACTGTGGATGGTAGTATTGAGAAACATAAAGCCAGATTCGTAGCTAGAGGGTTTTTTCAAAAAGGAAGGTATAGACTATGAGGAGACCTTTGCTCCTGTTGCTCGATATTTCCTTAGTTAGGGAAATTATTGCCATTGCAGCTTCCAAAGGTTGGAAGATCCATCAAATGGATGTCAAGACTGCATTTCTAAATGGAGAAATTGAAGAGGAAGTGTATATAGAGCAACCAGAGGGATTTGTCACAAATGATCAACAATCATATGTGTGTAAACTTAAGAAAGCTTTATATGGGCTCAAACAAGCTCCTCAAGCTTGGTATGAAAGAATTGATCGTTATCTTCAAAATCTGGGATTTTCAAAGAACGATGCAGATCCTAATCTCTATTTTAAGGTATTGAATGGAGACTTACTGATATTGGTTCTATATGTGGATGATCTCCTAATTACAGGGGAAGAGTATCTTATAGTAGATTGCAAGCAATATCTTGCAAAGGAATTTGAAATGAAGGATCTAGGCCTTCTTCATTATTTTCTTGGTTTAGAGGTATGGCAACAATCTCATGAAAGTATTGTGAATCAAGGAAAATATACTGTTGATATTTTAAAGAATTTCGGTATGGCAACAATCTCATGAAAGTATTGTGAATCAAGGAAAATATACTGTTAATATTTTAAAGAATTTCGGCATGATGGATTGTAAACCAATGTCCACACCTATGGAAACAAACCTTCTCAAGTTAAGAGAAGCCATGGCTTGTTCAGAATCAACAGATGCTAGTCTATACAGGCAGATCATTGGATCTCTTATGTATCTAGTTAACACTAGACCTGATATATGTTATGCTGTGAATGCTTTAAGTCAGTCTATGGTGGAATCTAAACAATTGCATATGAATGCGACTGAGCATATTCTGAGATATCTTCGTGGGACCACTGGGTATGGTTTACTATACAAAAATGTAAAAGTAGAACTTCATGGTTTTACAGACTCTGATTGGGCGGGGTGCATTACAGACCGGAAGAGTACATCCAAAGGTTGTTTTAGCTTGGGATCAGCTATGATTTCTTGGTTCACCAAGAAACAAAATTCTATTGCTCAGAGTTCAACAAAAGCAGAGTATATTGCAGCTTCTCTAGGGGCTCAAGAAGCCATTTGGTTAAGGAAACTCATTGTGGGATTGTTTGGACAGGCTATGGAACCTACTGTTATTTATTGTGATAATAAGAGTTGCATTAAACTCGCTATCAACCCCGTGTTTCACAATAGGTCCAAACATATTGAGATTCCTTATCACTATGTCAGAGACATGGTAGAAAGAAAGGCTATTCATTTAGAATATGTATGTACTGATGAACCAAATGCTGATATTCTCACCAAACCTCTGGTGAGGATTAAAATTGAATATTTTAGGAGTAAACTTGGCATGGTGAAACTTGGTTCTGTTTTTTTGAAAGATTGCTCCATTTGTCAATCTCTATATTTCAAAGACTTAACTCCAGCTTCCACATGATAGCCGCATTTCAGTCTATTCACACAAGCTCGCTACGTTTCTAATGTCCTCTTTTTCGCGAGAATCAGAGTTCGAAGGATTAGCATCGTGGGCTAATGTGGTGGTTTGAGGGTCTTTGTTGTTCTGTTATTCTTGGCAGAGGCGACATTTCTCCTTGTCAGCATAGTGGTGTTCGGGTCCTGCCTTTGTTACTCTTCGTTTGGCTCGATTTGAGGGACTTACTAGTTATAGTAAGTCAATGTTAGCTAGTTCAGGACACTTAGGCATCAGACTCTATTAGTGAGTTTTTGCCCTTGGAGTTGTTCATCCTGAAGAATTTATAAACTATTAATTTAATTGAGGTTTATTAATTAAGTTATACTTAATTAATAATTACATGAGCTTATTATGAAGTGCCAAGTTAATTTAATGCTTATTTAATTGTGTATTTATGGTGCCTAAGTCATGTAGCGAAAAGTATTTGTTTATTATTTTTCATATATCAAAAGCAAATGCTTTCAAAAAGCTGAGTATGGGGTTTAAGTTATGTGGAGTGTAAGCTTGAAGCTATAGGTCGATTTGGGGTTGAGAAGAAATAAAGGAAAAACAATGAGAATTCGATCTCATTCTATGCATGTTGATTTGGAGTTATTTTGTTGTTAGCCTAGGGTTTCAGCATATTTAGAGCTGTTAGAATTGTGAATTCTATAGAGTTTGGACTTTGAATTGGTGATCCTTTTCTAGTTAATTGTGTTGGAGGTGGTTTATCCAGAGCCATCCCTTGTGCTTCAATTGTTGATTGATTTGAGAAACAAAAATACAAGTTTCAATTATATGTTTGCATCTAGGTTTGTGAGTGGGTTTGCACTGTTCAAATAATCCCAGACGTAGCCAATATAGGCCTGTGTGGGGCTTTAAATAAACTGCCGAATTGAATGAGATAGTCGTCTGACATCATAGATGGGAGCCGTTAGGTAAAAGAAGCATCGATCTGGACTGATAAGAGGGCCAAATCCATTCCTTGCAGATGTCTAAGGGAATTGTAGCTACAACAAGGTCAACGAATGATTTTGAGACAAATTCCATGGGCTGCGATATCTCCAGGTTCTTATACATATTGCAAATAAGTTAAAATAAATGCACTATTCCTTTTTGTAAATAAATTCAAGAAATTGAATTGCAAGTAGAACACTTGGAAGCTAAAGGATTTCTTAGTGAATTATTGCTAGTAATTTTCTTTTCCAAGCATTGTTATTTCATTTCTCTTTTAGTTCAACCCACCCCCCCAAATAGCATATATCTCAAAAAACCAATTTTGTTTTTTGCAAAAACACAAAAACCTTCGAAAAAACGTACATAGATCAGTGCCAACAGTGTTGTTAGAACTAGCGGGGTTCTTACAATGGTATACGAGCGGTTTCTTGCCATCCTTTTGGGGAAACTTCTTTCATTTAGAACAGAGGGTTAGTTGTGAATCATGGGTAAAATGAAGTCTATATAGGATCTCATGCTAGAGCTCATGCAGGCCTTTCAATGCTATGATAAGAATTTTTCAAGGCTTCTACAACATCCGAAGATCTTGGATCCTTTGTTTGCAAATTAAAATGAAGAAAACACTAATGTAAATAATTCTATTAGTACAAAGGAAATAATGGACACGAGGGTGAAATTTGAAGAGAATGTTGGCGCTCAAGGAGTTGTTAGCATGGATAACAATTGTGATTTTTATTATAGTAGACTTAGTATTGAGCCTACTGATGTGATAGCAGCCATTCCATAGGTGAAAGATGGTTGTATGGAGTCCTCCTGCATGGAAACTCAAGATTTGAGTTGACGAGTTATGTGATGCAGATTCAGGCCACAACAAGTTTGATTTTGCAAATTAGACATGAGAAAATAAATCATAAAACTCGGTGGTTGGTAATAGGTCCTAGGATTGTGACTTGGAGGGACTTGCAGTTACATTGGAAGCGGAAGTGTACGAAGAGATGGTCAAAAAGCAGCTTCCACTTTACCAGTTGAGCCTTCTTTTGAGATACATAGCAGCAATACCATGGTTGATGATGTGTGCATTGATGATAGCACACATGATGTTGTTGATCATGAGGTGAGCTTTGCGCATACAACTTCATATCACAATGCAAACTTTGATTCAAAGAGCTTGTATGGGAGCCATGAATTTTAGAGGCATCATTTGGTTGGGCAACTAAAGGTTAATGATAGAATGGTTGCCACAGCCATAGAGCACTTTGATGTTGCTCGTCAGATGTTGGCTACCTATGGCTGGAGCACTCCTACGACAGATGAGCATTCGGATGGTGGTCTTTCCCTTACAAAGTTTCATACACTTCGAGAGGCCATTGGAATAATGAAACAAAACCATTTACAGTTATTGGTTGGCAGAGACTATCTTCTCAAGTGAGATTGCACTTGCTATGATGCGTTGAGGGGAAAGGAAGAGGAGATAGATGAGCTAACTCATGAGTTGGGAGTGACTATGGATTCATTGGAGAGAGCACGGATGGCCTTTCATGAGTCTCAATCATGGATTGACGAGCTTACCGCGGAGTTGAGTTTGGCACAATATTCACCAGCTACAGGCACAATACAGTCTTCTATGACAGTTGGTGATGACCTTATATCCATGGGTTGTTTTGATGGATGTGTGGAGGATGTGGCTACATCCATCACAGATATAGGTGCAATAGTTTTAGTTGGGATGAGTACTTTGGTTGAGAGCAGTAGAGAGCCACTTGTTGCATCAGGTTCTCCCAAGGTCACTACTATGACAAATGAAGTAGATTAGATTGCCGATAGCTCTTGTGTGACAGTGGTGGATTCTCTAGAGAGTTGTGTGTTAGTTCATGGTGTTAGCCTATCGTCTTCACAGGAGATTCACAAGGTGTCATCGGGTTGGGAGTATGGCTCTCATGTTGATTTGTTTCCCTCTCTGGGAAACAAATTTGTTAGTTCTGATGGTACCCTGATTTATAAAATCAGAGTATCCATTTGAGATCAGATTTGTGTTGATACATCCTATTTCCAGAATCTGATTTTATTTTGCTGTTATACAGCATTTTATATTGCTGGCAGCATATTATATTGGGTATTATTGAGTCTGCATAAGAGGAAGTGTAGATATCTCTACTTGTATAAACTGGAGTCATCCAATGTGCAACAATGGGTATAGAAGTTTGCAGCAAGAATAGATTTAGAGATTTATATTCACATACAGGGCTCGCCAGGACAGAGGAGAGCATGTTGCTGACTGTGGATTGGATTGTACTATGCATCTTTGAATGAGTATGTTAGTGGAATTGTATTTGACGAAGATATTCCATGGTTTTTTCTTTATGGGATTTCATTTGTTTCAAGATTAGTATGGATTCCCTCATTGAGATGGAAGTATAAGAGCACAATTTGTTTCTTTACAAAGTTTTCTTATATTACAATCCATTACTACTTGTGGCTCTAATGCTTTGGCTTTGGGGAATAAATGTGCTCCTTTAGTAGCATATGTGTTTTATGAATGACAATAATTGTACCAACTAGCACGACAATGTTCTTATTTCTTTACTTAACTGGAAACGTGTGATTGGCTGCTTCTTAGCTAGTCCAGTGTTCTTGCATTGATTTCACCAGTCAGTTTTGTCGATGGCTTCTTCGCTGGTATGCTTTCCTCCATGGCTATGGTGGTAACTGATTTGGAACAATCCGTTTGTAGGGTGATCAATGGACAGGTTGCATCTATAACATGGTTTGATATAAAGGATGTTTGTGAGAGCCAGGTCAGTCATCGTCTGGTATTTCCTCAAGCAACAATCTTGTATGTATTCAATACTTTACAGAATATCAAACAGAGACAATCTACAATGAAGCGTGACTGCAAGATTGAAATCAGTTGAATTAAGGGCGTATGTGGTTCAAAAATATTACATTCATCCATTCGAAGAAATCCTTGGTGAATACGTGGTATTAGGAGCCATCAGATTTCGGAAGGATGCGAGTGGTCTTGCCCCACGAATTTGAGCAAAAGTTACCATTTTTATTCTTCAAAATCAGTTTTGAGTATTCGTGAATGCTTCCAGATGCACTCACGCCATTCTCATGTCTTGGTGGTTGAAGCAGCCTTCATTTGAGATCACGGGGAAGTCACGTTGCCTATTGGAAATCGCCATTTCAATTTTCATTTTTGTATCTAATGTTTCTTTGTTTTTATTTGCAGGGATATACGCAGGAAACAAAATGATAAAATCCACATTAATGAGTCGGCAGATTCGGTATTGCACAGCGGTTAGAGGTCTTCAAAGATCAGATGGCTGGAGGAGCCGTTCGTTGCGAGGAATTTAAAGTCTTGGAGCCATCTCGAACATCCAACGGTTGCCACGAGGTTGTATAGAAAGTGACAACAAATAAGTGGATTAGATATTTCAAACGATATGTGACGATAAAGACACATGAGCGTCAGCGTTGGCATCCTCAACCAAAATGATTTTCTGAAGACAAGTAGAAGATAGTTATTTGTTTCATTCAAACATCCTTAGTCCATTTGTCTTTTGCTAACAAGCAGTTGCAACTATCGATAGGTGATTAGATACGGCCAAAAGACACAATAGTCCAAGTCGTGCCTCTTCACTATAATATAAATACAAGATGAAAATCGAACAAAACCTTACAACAACGACAAGAGCTTTTTTTTACTGGCGGATATTATACTGTTTTATAATAGAAATTTCCTCATTTCGCAAAGATGGGATATTGAACAAAGCACCTGGATAGTGAATTATTGAATATATTTTTATATGCGATTCTGCAGTTGGACTGCAACTAGCTGTCGTGTAACTCACTGCAAAGCTTAAATCAGGCCTAGTGGCGGTGAGATAGATCAAACTGCCAACTAGTTGCTTGAATGTGGTTCATTCTCAACAGGAGAATCAGATTTGGCTAACAACTTTAGACCAAACTCCATAGATGTAGATGCAGGTTTGCAGCCCTGCATTTTGAATTTGTCAAGTAGAGCCTGTGCATATTTAGACTGAGAAATGAAGATGCCACGTGACTACTGCCATACCCCGACACCTAGGCAGTAGTGCAGAAGCCCAAGGTCGGTCATGTCAAAAGTCTGGCATAAACTCTATTTGATTTCTTGAATCAAAGATGTCGAACTGCCAGTGATGATCAAATCATCAACATAAATAACCAGAAGGATGATGTCACTGCTAGTAGTCTTGACATACAGATTTGAGTCAAAAAGACTCCGCTGGAAACCTTGATCACTGAGGTACTTATCAATTTTCATGTACCATGCCCGAGGAGCCTGCTTGAGGCCATTAAGTGCTTTACTAGTTTAAGTATCTGGTGTTCTTTACCAGCAACCTTGAATCCATGAGGTTGTGTCATGTAAACCTCTTCCTGTAAGTCACCATTTAGGAAGGCACTCTTGACGTCCATTTGATGGACTTTCCAGTCACACTGAGCGTCCATGGCTAGGACTAATAAGATGGTGCTCATCTTAGCTGTCGGAGCAAAGGTCTCCTAATAATCAATTCCTTCAAGTTGAGAGAAGCCTTTGGCAACAAGACGAGTCTTGTACTTATCTAAAGTACCATCAACCTTGTATTTGACTTTGTAGACCCATTTGCATCCAATGGGTTTCTTTCCTAAAGGAAGGTCTGACAGAACCCAAGTGTTTTTTTTCAACAGACTATTGTGCTCAGTCATCATAGCTTCTTCCCACTTAGGTATCCCTTTCGCCTTTGTGTATGTTTGAGGTTCATACACACTGTGACTGTTGGCCATTTGCTCTTCTTCCGAGCAGTTCTACCCTCGATGAGCTCATGATCATGAAGATTGACAATCGTCTTAGCCCACCATTTAGGCCGGAGAGTAGAAGTGCTAATATCTGAAGTAGGAGGTGCAGGGCGATCATCATCATCACACAGAAGATTTGATGAATCCTGAGCAAAATCAGGTGGTGTGGCTGCATTTCTAGGTGAGCCTACAGGAGAAGGAATTGGAGGAGAGGCAGGAACAGGAACAACTGGAGCCTTCTCAGCTGAATCCCTCTCATCAGGTGGACCTAATAGGAGATAAATATTCAAGTCTTGAGCTTGGAGGGACTGATCCTCTGAATTCATAACTGGAGGAGAGAGCTGAAATGACCCTCATTCCTCATCAAAGACTACATCACGATTGAAGATGAGACAATTAGTCTCGATGTCAACCAGGAGGTAGGCTTTTTGATTATCATTGTAGCCAGTGAGCATGAGTTTCTGGCTCTTTGCATCTAACTTGGTGCGTTCAGCATCAGGTATCCAGACAAATGCAGTGGAGTCGAAAACTTTGAGATGACTGATTCTGGGTTTACAGCTGACGAGGCCTCTTCCGGAGTCTGCTTCTTGACAACCATTGTAGGAGAGCGGTTGAGAAGATAAATGACAATGTGGACAGCTTCAGCCCAAAATTTCTTTGGAACTTGCTTGTGTTCAAGCATAGACCGGGCCATTTCGGTGATCGTGCGATTTCGACACCAATTTTTTGAGGGGTGTAGGGTGTTGTTAATTGGCGTTGTATTCCATGTTGATTACAGAAATGGGAGAAGGCAGAGGAACAAAACTCTCCCCCATTGTCAGTTCTAAGAGTAATAATATGTTGACTAGACTCTTTTTCTACAAAAGATTTGAACTTTTGAAATACAGCAAACATCTCTAATTTTTGAGGAAGGAAATACGCCCACATTTTACGACTGAAATCATCAACAAAAGTAAAAAATACCCAGACCCTGTAACAGAGGGAGTAGCCATAGGTCCACAAACATCAACATGAACCAGTTGTAATACCTTAGAAGCTCTCCAGGAGCCGCCATCTAAAAAAGGAGTGCGATGTTGCTTCGTAACTTGACATGCTCCGCAAACTCCAAGATTCTGGGTCCGAATCTCCGGCAGTCCAGTGACAAGATCTTCCCGAACAAGCTGAGAAAGATAGTGCACATTGAAGTGCCCATACCACTGATGCCAGAGTGTACTGATAGAGGAGTGATGGGCTACCATAGCAAGCTCCTGAGAATTCCCAGAGTCAACAAGTCTGAAAAGACCATGATCTTCAACACCTACGACAACTGTGGACTGAGTTTCCCGATCAATGATACTGCACTGATGTGAATTGATCGTGCTGTTTCTACGCTCAACGACACCATTTTGCTGAGGGGTGTAGGGTGTTGTTAACTGGCGCTTTATGCCATGTTCACAAAAATGGGAGAATGCAGAGGAACAAAATTCTCCCCCATTTTCAGTTCTAACTTCTAAGAGTAACAATATGTTGACTAGACTCTTTTTCTACAAATGCTTTGAACTTTTGAAATAAAAAAAACACCTCTGATTTTTTATGAAGGAAACACGCCCGCATTTTATTACTGAAATCATAAAAAATAAGTAAAATATACCTGGACCCAGTAACAGGAGTAGCCATAGGTCCACAGATATCAACATGGACTAGTTGTAATACCTTAGAAGCTCTCCAGGAGTCGCCATCTGAAAATGGAGTATGATGTTGCTTCCCAGCCTAATATGCTCTGCAAACTCCAAGGTTCCAAGTCTGAATCTCCGGTAGTCTAATGACAAGATCTTCCTGAACAGGCCGAGAAAGATAGTGCACATTTAAGTTCCCATACCATTGATGCCAGAGTGTACTAACAAAAGAGCGATGGGATGCCATAGCAAGCTCTTGAGAATCACTAGAGTCAACAAGTCTGTATAGACCATGATCCTCAAGACCCACAACAACATTAGACTGAGTTTCCCAATCAATGATACTACACTGATGTGAATTGAATATCACGTCTAGTCGAGGGGAATGTCTCAGAATTTGACTATCCGAGAGAAGGTTGAATTGCATTCCTGGAACATAGTACACATCAAGGAAAGTCAGTTTCCTTCCTCTAGATTGAATCTGTATATTGCCCCTTCCGACAACGGTGTACTCCAAAAATAACTGAATCTGATAATGGCTGGAAATATTTGAACCAATCCCGGCGACGAGTGAAGTGGCGGGAGGCACCTGAATCAATATATCAGGTAGAGGATTTTACATTGTCTGCAAGTCTTTTAGCCATGAAGGTGTAAAAGGAAGATTCACCTGGTTTTGTGTGCTCCGCAACATGCACTTGAGGCTGTGAACTAGATTGCTTGGCTTGAGCAGCTAAGCATTTCCGACACTCCAACTTCATATGACAAAACTTATGGCGGTAGTTGCACTGAACATTTTTTTTCTTTGGACCTTCTGATGACTGAGCAAAAGGATTCTGCTAAGAAGACTAAGAGAATTGATAGTTGCATGTGGATTTAGCTGAGAAGGCTTGAGTATTGGAAGATGAGTTGGCACCATTGCTGAATTGTTGTTTCCAACAATCTTGTTGTAGAAGCATTATACAGAGATCGGAAAATGACACATCATAATGAGTGGAAGCAATGTTGAGAGTTTCAACAAAGTGCTCATAGGAAGATTGGAGATTCTTCAGAGTGATTACCACCATGTCTTCTTCTTCCATTTTGCATCACTTGGTTTCCAACTGATCACGAATATCCTTGATTTTATTGAGATTCTCCTGTAATGATACTTGATCATCCATCATGATTGAGAAGAGCATGTTCTTCAGAAAGAATGCACGACTCTTGTCCGAGGTTTCATGCAAACCTTTCTGATGGCTCCAAATTTCTGCAGCTATCTTACTAGAAGGAACTCTCAAGAGCTAATCATTAGTGACGGAAAGTTTGATGAGCATAACAGCTTCTCGATTTTGCTCAGCCCAACACAATTTTGTCAAGACACATGTACTAAAAAATCGTCATCATATGCTGGTTCCAGGTATTGTAGTTCTTGCCATTGAATTTTTGACTGCCTTACAACAGAAGGTTGGTCAAAGACGCCATTGCATGCTTTTCGAGGCACAAAAAATGAAGACTAAAATGCACAAATTTGAATGTGTTGTTTACAGAGGTAGGTACAGGCACAGATGTAGATGACTGGATACGATTTTTGAAAAAAAAATTGATCAAAACCGAACAAGCACAGATTTCGAGATATAATTGTTGGAAGACCTAGAAAAATCCGTGAAGTACCCAGAAGAGAGCCTGAAAAACTAAGAAAGAATATGAAGTCGAAATTTGAAATGGATGAAAAAAGGTTTCGAAAGAAACCATAGGCGGTTGATTGGAAGGTCGGATATGCTAAAAGAATGGCAAAAAATCTGCAGAAAATGAAGTTTTAGACAAATATTTTCCCACAGTCGAGGCCAAACCCTCAAGGAGAAAAAAAACGACCTTAGATTACTAATTAATCTTGCAGAAAGTAGACCCGAAATTTTCCTGAGCCGTTTTTGTGCGGAAGTGAGCGAAAAAAAATATTGTAGGTCTTTAGAAATGCCGCTGGTTGCAGAAGGAAGCCCGTCGCAGGTATATAAGAAGACAAAACGACCATGAGAATGGTTGACTAGAGCAGTATGGGTTCCGCAATATCCAGAAACAAACATTGTCGGGTTGTGGAGAAGGTGTAGCAGGGCGTGCCCTAGTCACGAAATGTAGGAAAAAAACGACGTCCAAAAAAAAAAACAATCCAAGAAACGCGTTTGTTGATAAACATAAACGACAAAATAAAGGTTGAATCAGGTGCGAGTAGAGTTCAAATCGACCAGAAATAGTCGTACGATCCAAAAACAACCTTGGACGGGTTGAAAAAAACTGATTTCTAAAGAAAAAATCAAGGTAGAAAGAATTTTGAAAAGGAAATTATAAATTTTCGAAAAAGAATTAACTTGGTTCTAATACCATATTAGACAAATGATTTGGTAAAATATTAGATTATTTAATGAATGAGCAAGACACTCATATATAGTTTACAAAGATGTCGTTATTATAAACATTCTAATAACGAAAGAATAAAAGAATACTAGAAACATTCTAATATTTACAAGATTTACAATATTGACCATTAAAATAACAATAAACAACATATTATTCTAATACACTAATATAATATCCATCTTTCTTTCTATCATTATAACATGCACATTTCAATCTCAAATCAGTATACCTGTGATGCATAAGTTCATGTTTGCATTAAGATACTGTTGAAAGGAACATGGCGAATAATAAGAAATGCAACATGGACTAGCTGTTGTGAAAAGCAATGGCTATAAACAATAGAATTAATATTCTAAAGAAGTGAACAATACGAAAGTTCAAATAAGCATTTAATGGATATTGGATTTTGTTCCATTTTATTTCATTTTATTTGGTTGCATACAATGGATTGTAACACCATAATATTGAATGTGCAGGGGGTAATGGTTTGTCCTGAATGCTATGGCAAATCTAATCGTGTATTTTCTACAGATAAGGTAACTCTTCTAATAGTTCATGATTCTTTATTGTTTTTGTTATACTATTTTTTGTTCTTTGGGAAAATGATACAGATGATACCTATTTTCTATTAATCACCATATACGATGTAGTTCTTACTAGGAATATTCATTGCATTTCTAACAGTATGTTTGATATTTTATCGCTATACAACATTAAAGATGTTCTGATGATTGGATTTTTTCCTCCCGTTTGATTGAATTTTTATTCCGTTTGATTGCTGTTTTAGTACTTTTTCCTTCTATTAAGATCTTCGTGAATTTATTCTTGTTTTATTTTCACATTAAAAGGGATTTAAATTTTAAAATCCTTGAAATGCTTCTAATTGGGATTATTAAAATGTGATTAAATGGGGTCTCTGTTCATTGCAATTTAAATACTTTGACTAGTAGAACTAAGAGGATTGAGACACGATGTAGTTGAAAAAGCTTTGTGAGCCAAAAAACATATAAAGGCTTGAAGATTTTCATCTATTTTGAAAGTTTGAAGTTGAACAACGCAAGAGACCCTTGGTGTAGTCAGTATTTTGTTGAACACATACCTGACTTCTGTTAATCGTTTTCTTGTTTTGTTTAGTTATTTGCATTGATTTATGTTTTTCAATGTCATGAGGGTGTGGGATATGTAGTAAAAATGATATCTCTAACAATTTCTGGATGTAAAATCATGATAAGGTGACACTTCTTGTTAATTGACATGAGGAGCAGGATTAGTATGTTCACATTCAGAAATGGCAATGATCAAGGAAAGCTGATATGCCTGAAATCTTTTAGTATTTTGCATTGCTTGTGAGAAGGTTGAAGTTTTTGTAGCCCTTATGTATATATCTTTGAAGCTACAACATTTGGTTTGAGTTTGATAATACTTAGTACTTGTTGATCTTGAAGTCACAGTGCACTCTGTAGAACCACCAACTTCTTCAACTGTTGAGAAATAAGTGTATTCCTCTTGATTTATTATATGAAGCAGGGTCAAGGGGCAGTGCCATTTTTTCATAAATTTTATCACTTTTAAGTTAATGGTGTAGTTTTGATGTTGTCTTGCTATCTTCTCACTACCATTCTTTTCTCTTCACACAGTTATTCTCCTTCACAGTATGGAAAATGGCAAAATGAGTTTGTCTTTTGCTTTTAGTTAGTATGACTTTTTTAGACTTAGAGTTGGTGTAAAGGGGTGTTGAGGTACTTGTGGGCTCCCGCCTTTTTTTTCAGTTTTATATTCTTTAAAAAAATGCATTGTATGTTTAATCGGATATAGGGGATGACTAGCTGTCTTGGGGATGGCCTAGACATCTCTAATATAACTAGAAAAGAACAGATGTTTTGAAAACATTTCTGATTTTTTCTTTAACAATCGGAACATTGGGAGAGGTGGGGGGAGTCTTCAACCTGTCCTTGAAACATGCCTTATAGGAAACGTGCCTAAAAACAAAGGGGACCCGTCACCAGGTTATAATGGATTTTTTTATTTATTTGTTGAGCAAATTGTATAAGTATGCACAAACAATTGGTGCACACCCATCACAAACTTTGTAGTACTTTTTGTCAGATTAAAAAGTTGTATTGGCTGATATAATACTTGGGAGAATTTCTCTATTTTGAACATATGGTGTCAAAGCTATATAGATGAGAGGTTTTGTTTGTCTAGATGAAAGGCTTGGGTGAAGAGCTACATGGATATTATGGATGATCAAAAGCTTGTTTCTTGGTGATGGTAATCTTTGTTTTGTACTTCCATTCATTGTTTTTGCATATTTTTCCATTTGCTGCTGCAAGGCAAAAGGTTAGGAAATTGAAAATAATTAGAACCAGGAATTCTGCCATTTCTTTGATTCTCCTCTCAATTATATTGTTCTTTTATGCCTATAAAGTTTTGTGCATCCCAATGTTGTTTGCAAAGTTATACCTTGCCACCTCAACTATCAGTCCACCTTTTTATTAGGCTCTAAGTATTATAAATTTTATTTAATTATGTGAACTTAAATAATATATAGTCTTGAAACGTCATGGAGTGGGAAAAATGGCATTGACTCCTCTTATTGAATTTTGCCTCCTCTTGATCATGCAATCATCTAAATCTTGAGGATTTGGCATATTCCAACAAATACAAAGAGGATAATACTTATGGAGGAGTTTGACAAATACAAGGGATGCAGTTAACCTTATCAATGTTAGACTCCTTGACTAGCTCCAACAGACACACACTTCCACCCACATAATATAGGTGGAAAATTCTATGACTGAAGCGCTTTCTTGATCCGTGCCGACTTCTATCCAAAGTAATCATCAAGGGTGATGATTTAATTTTGAAAGGGAGATAAATGTTGAAACAAACATTTTACTTGAAAGGATTATCATTAACCAAGGAAAGTTTTCTGAAGTTTGAAAATGTCAAGAGTTTTGGTCACGTAATTGAAAATCAAAAGAGACAAAGATATGGTTGGTGTGGTAGAAAAAATCGGGCAGTTAGACATCCCATTGTTTTTGTTTCAAGCTTTGGTATACGTTGATAGAAAAATGTCTCTACTATAGGATATTACTACAATGACAAATGTTGAAGGCAAGTTGGTTGTGAATAGATATTTCTTTATGTTAATGATGAAGGTAGGAATCTATGGGCAATTTGCAACACTTGATCCTTTTTATCCTTACAGAGAACCTCAAATTTGTGTGTTCTTCTCAAATGAAAAGATATAAGTTTTTATGTTCTCAACCAGCTAGATGGTGAGATGGTTACAAGAATCAACAATGCAGTAGATAGAGATGGAAAAGTACATCAGGTTAACCCATAACTTGAAATTTATAAGTTGCTAGTTATCTTTTTGTAAAAGTGACTTATGTCACTTATTGTAACCAAAAGTTAGAAACTAAGCCTTATTTTTGGAAAAGTGATGAAAATCCTAACCAAATAAGGTTTACTATTTTCAAAACCATTGTATTTCAAAAAGTAGTTATGAAGTACTTATTAGGTAGTGTAATGTCCCTTTCTAGGACTGTACCGAATTTCGAATAAAATGTCTGACTTAGGAATTTTAAACAACCTTGGTTTATCTAATTTAGAGTTCTCACAGTGAGGGACTCTTGTTTTGACGATCGATATTCCAGTATTGCAATAAGACCAAAACTGATGTCTAAGAATAACTCTGAGATGTGTCCGAGAGCTGACTGAATACCATATCGCTAATCCATGATATCATAAAGAAATGCCAATACTCTTATTTTCGATTACTTAACAAATGAAAGTTTATTTCAGATTGACACCATAACATTTCATAATCTTCCTACATATAAACGACCAGTTACAAAAATGCAGTTCAAGAAGAGAGATGTATAAATATCGGGCTACCTGGAATGATACCCAGTTGGCCGCAATGCTGGTGGATACCTCTAACCTGCTGGTGTTACTGGTCTGGCTGTCACATTCAATGTTCCCTTCCCCAAATGGCTACGGCCGACCTGCTACCCGCGATACTCCCTGGCAGGTCACGCGGTTGTTAGGAGGGCGTGTTGGCGGAATGGACGCTGCTGTCATACAACTCCAGCCGCTCCTGCTATACTCACGCGTTAGGGAAGTCTGCAAACATCCCGCGGTCTATGACCGTTATGACTCCCAGCCTGTTCTGCACTACTGATATTCCACGCGGCTGAG
>MU224916.1:1334614-1345441 GCA_018584345.1 Thuja plicata
AGTCACTTTATAAAATAAAGTAACTTAAAATTATAATATTAAAGTGACTTAATAACAATACTTTATAAAATAAAGTATCCCAACCATATAGTCTGACTCAGATATAAAATAAATGTCCAAGTAACCCCGGTGACTGACTGGCATCCTCTGAAAAGCGGCCATTAGACTATCCGGATGGCTAGATAGGCTAATCAGGCATAAAATTGCATTACTGCAGAAAAGGGGACATTACAGGTAGTTACAAGGTGGTGATCTAGGGAAGGTAATGAAAAACAATTCTTAACGAGGGGAATTTTTTTAGAGCTTCTTTAGAGGAATTGCAGGAAGATTTTTGTGTAAACACTTTTTACACAATGGGTTTTTGGAATTATATAATTTCATAAAGATAATAAAGAGTGTATTTGGTTTGTTTGCCCTAAAAGGTTTTCTAAGTTATTATTACTGATTTCTTGTATGTTAAATGTGATGTGTCCATTGAAGTCAAAGAAGGCATATATGAATACTTCTGGTAATACACGAGCAAAACTGACTAAGGAGAAATATTGTTTCCACCTAGATATAGCAGCAATTATTACTAACAATATATGGCGCAATTGACTAATAACTTGGGCAAGGACGACAACTATTAAGGGGATATTAATTATTAATAAGGACAGCATTAGGGCGGCAATATCATTAAAAGAAAAGATTTACTTAATTAGCAGCCAACCTATACACCAAATGGTGCGAACATGAAGGGAGGTGTATTTAGAGGAATCAGGGATATAAATCTCAAATGATTGTTGTGCTTGAGAGGTGGGAAGATTTGATACTTTATCATTACCTTAAATTCAGAAAGGCTCGAATGAGAAGATCAGATTGAAATTAAGAAGCGTATAATACTAATGTATAATCAGGAAAAGCTTCATGTCAAACTGTATACTTAAAGCGATTCTTCAATCAGATAAAGAAGGTAAGTTGTAAAGCCTATAGAAGCGAACTTATACAAGTTAACACATGATCTCCATGACATAAATCAGGAACAGCAATATCCTTTATACGCAGATCTGTAATCAAGTTTGTGCATGGTTTCAAAAGTATTATTCAGAAGCAGTGAACAGATCTTGGTACAGATTAACAGTGCTTTCTTGTACGTACAAATCAGATACTAACTCAGAAATTCAAGAAGAGATATTCAGCTGTAGCTATCTAATAAATCCATTTTCTTATTACATTGTGATCGATATCGAGATCAACATGATCCTTATCAGATCAATACTAATTTACATCAGCCATTATCCAGATCAGTGTGTGACAATCTCTTGTATATTCAGATTTACCTTTGTTTCATTAGACTTTATTTTGCATAAGTATCTGGAATATAGAAGTCAATCTTGGATGATCAAAGGCAACTTCCATTATATTGTAGTTATAGCATCATCAAGGATCATATCAGAATATTGTTTGACAATATACTTTGCATATACTTGAAGAATATATCAGAGATAGCAGTTGATTGATCCTTTAATCTTGCATAAGGGATAAGTCATGCCTTGTACATCAGATTATATTGCATTTATCAGCATATTCAGATTTATTCTGTATATCAGTGATTTATTATAAATACATTCCATATGCATATCAGTTCCACCAGTAGGACTCATACAATTAGTGGAGCAGAGGAATCATCATCATTATACATGTTGGGTCGATAATTTAATTCTTGCTTAGTGTTAAGGGAGTTAACTCTACATTTGCAAGGGTTTAATAGAAAGAAGTCTCTTGTATTTGAAGTTATACACAAATAGTCCCAAAGCGATCCAATGAGGGGACCTTACAGTAGTGTCAGAGCATTGCATTTTTTGTGGTTATAGTGCATTGTTCCTAAAACAAGACATTGCATTTAATTGGTAATCGCTTTATGTAATTGTGGAATCCATTGTTTGTCTATTTAAGCAATCTATTGGAAGACACACCCTTACTTTTACTTGTATTTTACTGATTTGTGTTTGTCTTTGGACACAAAATAAGTTTTGATATTCAACAACAAGAGAAGGATAACAAATCTCAACCTATGAGGAATCAAGTTACCAGGGTTGATAGTGCTTCATCAATTACATAGAGAATTTGAACCAGAAGCTAATGGATTCCATTAATACAAATACGGATTACCAACTTGACATACGCAAAATCGGTAATGATAACTCAATAACGCATTCTAGACATACAAACTTGTTGGAATTGTTTGTCATTGATGTCAAAATGGGAAAGTGAGATTATTGAACTGTCATTAATGTCAAACATAAGAGGTAATATATTTATGAGGAGTATGCCAAACACATCATGATCCAAGTTGAAATGTATGTAAGTTTGAAGATGGTTTTTCAGATTGCAAAATAGAAAGCTCTTTACATTATCTTTATAGGTGATGCAATTGGAACCAAATGATGACAGTGAAGGATATTGGAATAATAGGACAATATAGTAAGGCCAAATTCAGCTCATCATGTTGATAAAAATTTGTATATTCAAGATAGTGAGCAGTATTTTAAGGCAAACAACACTCGGTAACAAAGTATATGGTCGGCATGATTAGTAATATGCGATTTTATGAAACCGATGAGAGTCTTGGAGATGAAGATGAGGCTATTATTAGATGCCAACATGAGCATGGTTATGCAAAACAAATTTTCTTTATCAGACGGAGACGATGTCATTATGATGCTGCCCTCTCTACTTTGGCTATCTTGAAGATTAGTTTTCTAAAGATGAAGACAGTGCAAACAAATTGGAGGACACTGACAAAGTTAAATAGAGCAAGATCTGAAGATAGAAGAATATGTACTCTTTTGTGATGCAGATATGTTTGAATACATATGATAATGCATGGCAATACACGAAGAAAAAGTAGCGATGATAATGAATTAGAGAAAGAATCTCATTTGATAAAATGTGATTTATATAAGAAGCATCGATTATAATGGACAGCGCTTTAGAGAAAGAATTTCATTTGATAAAATGGGATTTATATAAGAAGCATTGAGTATAATGGACAGCACTTCAAATGGATAAACAAAAAACAGTGATTAGTATTTAATAAATTGCCATGTTACGGGGCTAACATGGAGAGCAGCGACTTAGACAATGTGTTTGTTTCTTAAAGGAAAGAAAGAGACAAAAAGGAAGAATAAGACAAAACAACAAGAAAGGCAAAAATCATATATTAAAAAAGTCAAATAAGACAAAACAAGTCAAGCATAAAGACAGCGATGAGATAAAAGTGTTTAGAGGACAGTGGTTAAATATATTTTAAGGGGCAGATTCCTAATATAATGAAGGAAGCAATGGATGAGTATAAGGAAGCATTTAAAGATCATTATATTTATCAGATGGAAGTGATCTCTATTAGCAAGGAGTGATTAGAAGCAGCTAATAATATTACCTCTTTAGTCAGCACTCATCTTTATGGATTTTAAGATAACTAAAAAGTTTAAATGCAGTGATAACTAAACACGAAGGCAGTGATTAGCATAATGAAAAGTTACATGGATATCTCTTTTCAAAGAGACACCTCTCTTCAGAAAAGGTATGATAGGTATCTAAATAAAATCTAAATTGAAGTTGATTAAGGCTAATGAGAGATGCAAAAAAAGGAATATATAAGATCTTTTAAATAGACTTATGGGTGTAGCAATAAAAGGAATATTATTTAGAGTTTAGAGAGACCCTTGAAGAGAAATAAGAGCATACTTATAAAGTAAATATGAAGAGTATTGCAGAAAGTTGGAGCAAAGTTACATGAAGATTATTGCAGATCTGGCAGAAGAATATATGCAGATTGGTGAAGATTTTGAGGTCTATGCAGATACCTTGAGAAAATTTATGAGGAAATTGTGAATAAGTTTATGAAGGTTTATGAACAGACTTTAGGAGGATTTGCGAGACATATTTTATGAAGGAAACTGTAACAAATCAAAGAGATCTAATTATCCATTATCCTTTGAAGGTGCTACATTCAAGAAGGTAGAACCTAGTTTTGTTTTGGAAGTTGGAGCTTTCTAAAGGAGAGATTGGTGTCTTTAGCTAAGTTGGTACTTAGCTGCGGAGGTTTGTGCCCTAGTAGGTTGGTGCCTACAAAGTTGTAAGAAGAATTTATATAAAAGCATTATCATGCCGTGGTTTTCTCTTGTAAGGCTTTCCATGTAAGTATTGTGTTATTGTGTTCTTCTCATTTGATGATTATATAAATTGAATAAATGATGCTTTTATGATTGATAAAGTTTAAATTGGTAAAAGTTTGTTAATGTACCGATTAACCTCGCCCCCACCCCCCCCAGTATATTTGTGTGCTCTTCAGAATACATGCATCCTTTATTATCATTTTGAAAATTTATAATTTCAAAACCCTTAGTTACCAAGTGTAAACTCAAAATCATCAAAATGTTTCTCTAGAAATTTTATCATAGTTACACCTCTGTAAGAGTCTCCTTCTGTAAAGTCTCCAACTAGGAGGATATCAATTTACAATGTTTAACATACATTACTGCGTATCCGAATCAATTTTATTCAAGGCAATGATAAATATTCATAATACATTTGGTAATTAACATATTCAAGCTCGCTTCCTTCTCTCCTAAACTCAACCCTACAAAGGACGTAGATTTACTTGTCATAGGGCGCTTGACACTTAAACTACGAACATGTTCTCTCAAGGTTTCAGGACCCCGTCCCTATCCCGTCTTTGGATTTACCCACCTTGTATGGTTTTACTTTGCCTCTCCCTACACAACACCAATCATTCCTCTAAGGGGCTATAGCAAGAGATTAAAAAATAGGCTCAATATTAATATCCCTTTGTATTACAAAATATATTCATATAATATATATACATATACATATATATATATATATATATATATATATAATTCTAATTATTATATATATATAGTAATAAACTAAATGATATATCTTACATCATAGGTTAATTCTTTTAACATAATCATTTACATCTTTGTATATAAACATACATACATATATATATATATATATATATATATTCCCAAATATACCTTGGGATAACATTAACCCTTATCTTAGTTAACACCGCATGGAGACTGCGTATTTGTCCGCTGTGTTCTCTGAGATCACTTTTGATCTACCTCTTTGAAGCCTTTAATATTCAATGATTTGACCCAATGCCTTGAACAATGACGGAAGACTCTTCTTATAAGGCATGAGGAGTTGTATTGGATAAGACATGTCCCCTCTCTTATTGTAATTGCCTCACCTTATCTAATCACACTTGTGGATTATCTTTCCTTATGGTAGTTGCACTCTAACTAAGGATTGTCATCGTGTCTTTACAACAACTAACTATAATAATCCAACTCACTGGAATGCTCAAATTTTACTAACCGCTAGCATTGTATCACAATCACTGGTTTTTTATGCTTCCACATCACCCAACATAGTGGCTGTTTGTATTAACACTCGTGGTTAGCCACCATCATTCAATATGTTCGACTATGAGTCTCTTACGTTGCTTCAACCTTGAATGAGGATGTGTGTTCGTAATCTTCATCCTTGTTGCATAATACTTGGTTGCCCAATATGAATATTGTGATGTCCCCAATTTTAGTAGGTATTGGCTGTGGTTTTGTCAACTCATTATCGTGACCCTCGTGAGTTGACGCCTGGTTTTGAGGGTCCCAGTTGGCAGACTCGCTATTTTTAGTAAGTCTGGACTTACTATTTTTAGTAATTTAGTTGGTCAGTGTTTATCTCTGACATGGCAGTTTCAACAATGGTCAGTGCTTCAGACAGTGTTCAGAGTAGGCAATTCTGTGGCTGGGGATTTACTATTTATAGTAAGTCTATTTTTGGCAGTGCAGTTGATGGCTATGTCAGTTTGGCATGATCAGCAGTGGATGCGGGATTTATCGCATAAGTTCATATTTATTAATTAATATTTATAAAATATTAATTAATAATAAAGCCACATTATTATAATAATGTTTTAGAAGTTGATAATTAAAAGCGCTATGAACTAAAGCTCTTTTTGGGAAACTGTGGCCAAGGATGGATTATAAATATGAGCTCATTTCGTTGGGATTGCCATTCGATTATTGATTAAACTTTTGACTTTGTGGCTCTATGCCGGAATTTTCTGAATTATGCCCTTGCTGAAGTATAAGGGTTTTTGAGTTCTTCATTGCTGCAATTGTGCCGAGGTAAACAATTGCAAGATCTCTCTACTATATTTCTGTAGCTAAGGAGAGAATTGGATTTATACTGGAGATTGTTATCTGAGGAGTTTGTTGTTAATTAACTGGCACACTGGGAGTGCAATTAATTCTGAAATTGATTTTATCATTGATCCAATATACACTTTTGCTTTTTGAATCGACTTGGCTTGGAAAGAATGGTTTCGAGGGTTTGAAGGATTTGTGCTGGCTGAGAACGTACATTCTCAGATTTCGTTTGCACTGTGAATCAACTTTAGTGTTGGTGAATTGTGCTGCTGTGCCATTTTGGAGTGGGAATTGCTGTTGCATATTCAGATTCGCCATTGTGTGTAGAGGACAGTTGGAACGTGGCTGAAGGTATTGGAAGCAAAACGTGCAGGGTTTGATCACATTTAATAACAACAGGGACATTGGTGGCTGCCGTTTTCAGATTTGCAGATGTATTTGTTCATAAAGACTGACTACCTTCAAACGCCTTGGTTCCTGGATGTTTGGTTGGTATTCTTTGCATTTTTTTGAAATATTATTTGGTTTAATGAAACTTAATGCATGTGCAATTCGAATTTATAAGTATTGATAGAATAATTGGAATTGTGGATTTCTTGCCTGGTGTCTATTACTTCATAATTGAAAAAATACAAAAATTGGATAGTTGTTTGAATGGAAAATACAAAAGACAATTACTTTTTCAAGTCAGAATAGAGTTGTAGTTGAATTATTAAGAAGTAGCTAGACAGGCTCATTACAGTGGGTATCAGAGCGGTTTCCTGCCAGCTTGTAGGGAAATCGGGTTCATTCTTTATTATTATTATTTGGGAATTCAATTATGGCAGATGACAGGAGATTTATTCCCGGTAGGCATTACCACCGGAGAGGTCCTTCACCCCCACCAAATGAAGGGGATGTCGATATTCAGTTTGGCACAGTGCTTGGTGGTGATGCTAATAATCCAGATGGTTCAACAGGTACTGCACGACCCACAGCTCCTACTGAAGCAGATATAGACAGAGAGGCTAGGGAGACCTTCAGGAACCTAGCAGCCAGCATCATGTAGCTGATGTATTACATGAGCTTTCTAACACCTTGAGACAGATGGTATTACTGAGGAACCAGAGTAGGGAGAGATCATGTGATGCTTCTGTCACATCACATAGATCACAGATTGATGACAGGCACATGGATTATGAGCATAGAGCCTGGAGAGATGACAAAGTAGATAGGGCAAGTGATAGGGGAGATCAGTTCAGACCCCAGGGGCCCCGGTTTATGAGACCGGAGGCTGATACAGTCATCACTGATACTGAGGATGTCCCTTTTGCCGATGATATAGTCACTCACTATGCTAAGTGGGATTCCCTTCCTTAGGCCTTGAAGCAAAATTTGAACTTTGACAGATATTTGACACAGAAACGAAAGCACTCGAGGGGAAAGATTGGCACAGGATAGGCAGAGGATGGGGCAAAATGATTCGAGACAGGTGTCTAGCAAGATGATGCTAGCACATTTTGATGGCAGTGGTAGGGTCACTGCTAGAGCTTGGATCCACAAGCTTGACACCTACCTCGCATTGCGCCCTATGACCGAGGAGGACGCCATTAGATTTGCAGTTTTGCATTTAGATGGGACTGTACATGACTGGTGGTACCATGGGTTGAGATCACTACATCATGACTAGATTACTGTTTATCAGGAGTTTGTGGATAGGCTGATTAAGCGCTTTGATAGAAAAGATCCACAGGTTTATTTTAGAGAGTTGGCTTAGTTGCGGTAGATAGCTAGTTTAGAGAGGACCTGAGGAGGAGACAACTTTGCTTTTGGTGCAAGGGGCCTTTCTCTAAAGGTCATACTTGTGCTTTGAGGCCGAAAGGGGCAGTAAACTGCGGCATGTGGGTTTACACAGATGAGATGGAGGAGTCATCGCAGCAGCATGAGGATGAGGACAAAGATGATCCTACTGGGGATTGATTCTATACTATGATGAGTGTTTGTAACCTCATATTTGACTCACATGTTCAGGATTTACATCAGGTGCAGAGCTGGTCTGTACCTAAGATGGATTGGTTGCAGGATGACTAGGGAGAGTCAAAGAAGTTTAGTATGATGAGTTCTTCTGTTGAGTCATCTTCTGGTGATGTCCAGATCTCCACTTCATCAGTGCAGGAACTTGGGGTTATGATACAGGTTATGTTACTGGTGCTACTGATGTCATGGGTTTACAGTTGCTTCCGGGATGACCTGGATGTCATGTGCTTCTTATGGCATCCGGGTGGAGGTTCTAGTGAGATACTCGATTGCTTGAGGAAAAGCAATTTTGGGGAGGGAGGACTGTGATGTCCCCAATTTTAGCAGGTATTGGCTGTGGTTTTGTCAGCTCATTATTGCGACCCTCGTGAGTTGACGCCTGGTTTTGAGGGTCCCAGTTGGCAGACTCGCTATTTTTAGTAAGTTTGGACTTACTGTTTTTAGTAAGTCAGTTGGTTAGTGTTTATCTCTGACAGGGCAGTATTAGCAATGGTCAGTGCTTCAGACAGTGTTCAGTGTAGGCAATTCTGTGGCTAGGGATTTACTATTTATAGTAAGTCTTTTTTTTGCAGTTGCTTTTTTTGGCAGTGCAGTGGATGGCTATGTCAGTTTGGCATGATCAACAGTGGATGCGGGATTTATCGCATAAGTTCATATTTATTAATTAATAGTTTTTAATTAATATTTATAAAGTATTACTTAATAATAAAGCCACATTATTATAATAATACTTTATTATAATAATGTTTTAGAAGATAATTAAAAGAGATGTGAGCTGAAGCTCTTTTTGGGAAACTGTGGCCAAGGATGGATTATAAATATGAGCTCATTTCATTGGGATTGCCATTCGATTATTTATTAAACTTTTGACTTTGTGGCTCTGTGCCGAAATTTCTGAATTATGCCCTTGCTGAAGTATAAGGGTTTTTGAGTTCTTCACTGCTGCAATTGTGCTGAGGTAAACAATTGCAAGATCTCTCTGCTGTATTTCTGTAGCTAAGGAGAGAATTGGATTTATACTAGAGATTGTTATCTGAGGAGTTTGTTGTTAATTAATTGGCACACTGGGAGTGCAATTAATTCTCAAATTGATTTTATCATTGATCCAATATACACTTTTGCTTTTTGAATTGACTTGGCTTGGAAAGAATGGTTTCGAGGGTTTGAAGAATTTGTGCTGGCTGAGAACGTACATTCTCAGATTTCGTTTGCACTTTGGATCAACTTTAGTGTTGGTGAATTGTGCTGCTGTGCCATTTTGTAGTGGGAATTGCTGTTGCGTATTGAGATTCGCCATTGTGTATAGAGGACAGTGGGAACGTGGCTGAAGGTATTGGAAGCAAAACGTGCAGGGTTTGATCACATTTAATAACAACAGGGACATTGGTGGCTGCCGTTTTCAGATTTGCAGATGTATTTGTTCATAGAGACTGACTACCTTCAAACGCCTTGGTTCCTGGATGTTTGCTTGGTATTCTTTGCATTTTTCTGAAAAATTATTTGGTTTAATGAAACTTAATGCATGTGCAATCCGAATTTATAAGTATTGATAAAATTATTGGAATTTCGATTTCTTGCCTGGTGTCTATTACTTCATAATTGAAAAAATACAAAATTTGGATAGTTGTTTGAATGGAGAATACAAAAGACAATTACTTTTTCAAGTCATAATAGAGTTGCAGTTGAATTATTAAGAAGTAGCTAGACAAGCTCATTATGCATATATCTCTGACATGATACTTCTACTTTGTCATCATATTATGGATGGCTCACTATATGTATATTTTTGTTGCTGCGGATGGTATTGTAATGACACTCCCATTCTATTGATAGATAAATCATCTAGCTATTCGATTAGTATAATCTTTGGTTCGTTAACCAATGGTTGCCTTCTTATTTATTTACTTATCTTTGGCTATATTATATTCTCATTTATTTACTTATATTTCAATATTATTATTATTTATTAACCAATTTTATTATAATGATTAATATTATTATCAATAATATTTACTCATATACTAATTACCTATTCATTTATAGTATTTGATTAATATCATTGATTAAGATCATTAGATAAAGAATTAAATATATCTATATTTAAAATATATATTTTGAATATATTTATAATGGCTCGTGCTAGTCCACCCCTCCCAAATTTGCTTTTCCTCAATCAACTATATGCTCAGTTACCGATGCGCCCTGTTTACGGGCTGATGCGGATGCGGGTGCGTGCGGGTGCTGAAGCTGGAGCGGGTGCTGCCTGGGTGCTGTCTGGAAGCGCATCCCAGGCGCCCGGATGCCTGTGGATGCTTCTCAGAAGCATCCACAGGCATCCGGGCGCTTGGGATGTGCTTCCGGATGGCACCCACAGGGCATCCGGACGCATCCGGGCGCATCCGGGCTAAAAACGCCCAGAAAAACAAAAAAAAAGCAGTTTTCATTGTGTTTTTAAAATTTTTGCCACTTAAACAACAATTAAACATGTGCAAAATAGATTATTTTAATCTATTTTTCCCTTCTAAACCCTAAAACGACCCTAAAAGAGGTCTTCCAAACATTCCTTATCAATTTGTTTTGC
>MU224916.1:1351071-1361385 GCA_018584345.1 Thuja plicata
ATTGGTTCAATTAAGTTTCCATGGATTTGAATGTTTATTACTTTTAAGAGACAAGATGACATTGTTATCCATAAACATGATCTTAAGATTACAAGGTGTTATAGTTTGATCGATAATGATGATATGTTGTGCCATAATTCCTATAGAATAAGTAGGATGGTCATTATTTTAGTAGTGTGATAAGAATATTGGAAAAGGTGTTAGTAAGTATATATATATATATATCTCTTTAAAATATGTTGTGCTTATAAATACGAAAGGGAGTTTGAATAAATTCATAAGGGAACATATTATTGAAAATGGGTATATTAATGCATGCTTACCTATGAAAATGTGCACGTTATTTTATCCATCTAGATGTTTTGTGGTATTAATATACATTTATGATTTCTTTTATAAATCATCATGACAAAAGTTATATTGTTACTATGCTTACTTAATATGTAATTTTCACACCATTTGTTATTAAAAAGAAAGATAAAGTTTAAATGATGTGATATTTTTATTTATTATTATTATTAAATCAAAACCAAGTCTTTATCAAAACGAAAAGTAGTTATCACAAAGAAAGACTAACTACTTATGTTATAAAGCCTTGTATAGTTATAAAAAGGATTATGTTGTTTTAGTTGATTTCGATTCCTTTATAATAAATTAATATTAATATTTGAAACTAAATTTCTATCTATTGATTTTATACTATAGATAGTTTAACAATTATAATTATACTTTGACCAATATTTTAATAATTAAATAGCATGGTTATTAATATTCATTGTTTATATTGTGTAAGGGTGGTGAACTCAAAAGAAGATGAACATGTTGTCGGCATTAATGTCTAAAATGGCGAGAAACATATGAGGTCGATACACTCTCTTCAAGCTCCATCACGTACGATCATTGTAGTCTACAGACCCAACGCTCCTACATAGCACGGTCGCCACCTTCGTCGACGTGTACAGTAGCCATGATTATCTTCAAAGCATGCTGGTCGATGTACCATCTCCTACGCCATAGCAGTTTGCAAGGGTATCTAAAATGATATCCGCCACCTTCAGCAACAAACGCCACGCCATGCCTCCATTCTCAAACTAGTCGACATCTTCATCAAGCAAACATGACAGGTTTTGCACATTCAAAAAGGGCATGGATGCTTCCACCAGTGTGGTCGCCACTTCTATCAGCACCACATAGTTGATTAACTCTCTCATACATTGAAAATTTAATACACAAATCGCCCAGCAGCAAGTATGACATTGTCAACAGAGGGCGTCATCAAACACATAGCATGCTGGTCGCCACTTCTGTCATCACCGTGCCTCCAGATAAATACAATCACCAACATAACGCAGTTTACAGAGTAATGGGGGTCGTGATCAAACGCCATTCCACAGTCATAAAACAAAAGAGATGAAACATGGTTTGATAAGTAGCCCATATTCCTTAGCGATTGAGATAAGCAGTTACCTACAAACATGGTAAACGGGTTGCTGAGGGATGATTGACACCAATGAACAGTCACTAAGATGCGGCATTATATAGAGGTGACATACATTTAATTTGCAATAAGAAAAAGACAAGCCTGTTAACTCATCGATGACTCATCAGAGGAGTTAGTAGACTGATGAATCAAACCTTTTCCCGCTGACTTCCATCATTTCCAAACATCAGTAGAGGTCGATGAAGGCAACAATCCTCAAACATATCTTCAGAAATATGTCTCCATACAGCAAGGAGGAGCCCAGTGCAGCCACGAGGAGGTTTTTAAACAAAATCAAACAGTTAGGAAGTTAGGTAGGCTATCCAACCGAATGGTTGGTAGTTGTAGTTAATGAAGAGTAGAGATTTGTATCTCAAAACAATATAATTGATAAGTATAGTCGGTTGTGGATTAGTTTTAGGGAAAGGGTGTGATGTTTGCACACACCCTTTCGATTTTATATTTATATTCAGTCATAAATCTGCAAACGGAGACAGAATAACATTATTAAACAAGGCATAATGACTGATATGTTGAAACTATGGATTCTTGGGTTGTGATGGAATGAAAGATAGTCGAATTCGAAATCTGAATGCAAAGATCCAATACACCATTTCTTGTCAAGCAGAGATAAGTCTGTATTTCATTTATTGTGCAAGTCATTTTTTGTTATTTTCTTTACAATCAAGTCCTTAAGATAAATCAATAGGACATTCTTTAAAGTGATAGTTTTGAGTTGCATATATTTCAGTTTAAGTTTTATATTCCATATATTCAATTGTTTCTTCTTCATTTTCGCATGGTTAAAAACCTATTGATTAAAGCCTTAAATCAATTGGTCCGTCATCTGAAGAATAATATCTAATTGAAATATTTTAAAACATATCGTTATATGTGCATTTCATTTCGCCTTTAAGGTGACAAGTTTTGTTTCAAAGCTGTCTCTGAAGTTGAACGTATGATTGAAGATATATCGACTCTGTTGCCCATTATTGAATTAAAGCACTGGTCTATCTCGTTAATTGAATTTGGTATAAGGTTTCATTATTTCAAGTTTTGAATTACTCTTTTATTTCATCTCATCCAGTTCATATCTAAATCATATCAAGCAATATTAAATACATTATATTTCAATAACACATATTTTCAGTTTTGTGATCTTATTAACACCTTGAGAAGCAGGAGTTGAAGTTATTAGTTATTCGCTATAGGAAACCTTTAGAAGACTTTGAAGACAAGTTTTAAAGTGCAGGCCCACCAGCCTTGGTTCTGTGGTATCAAAATTGTAGGAGGTTGTTGAATCCTCGTTCGTTGGCAAATCGATTGTATCTATCTTCATTGGATAAGCGAAATCCGTAAGAAGTCCAATCTGTCGATTTGAGCACCAACAGGGCACTTGACGCCAAATCTACAAACAGATTCCCTCAAGGCTTCAGGACCCCGTCCCTATCCTATCTTGGGATTTACCCACCTTTTATGGTTTTACTCCGCCTCTCCCTGCACAATACCAAGTATTCCTCTAATGGGCTATAGCAAGAGATTAAAGAATAGGCTCAATATTAATATCCCTTTGTATTACTATATATATATATATATAGTAATAAACTAAATGATATATCTTACATCATAGGTTAACTCTTTTAACAAAATCATCTACATCTTTGCATATATATATATATATATATTCCAAAATATACCTTGGGATAACATTAACCCTCATCTTAGTTAATACCGAATAGAGACTGCGTATTGTCCGTTGTGTTCTTTGAGATCACCTTTGATCTACTTCTTTGAAGTCTTTAATATTCAATGAATTGACCCAATGCCCTGAGCAATTACAGGAGACTCTTCTTATAAGGCATGAGGAGTTGTATCGGATAAGACACGTCCCCTCTCTTATTGTAATTGCCTACCCTTATCTAATCAGACTTTTGGATTTTCTTTCCTTACAGTAGTTGCATTCTAAGTAAGGATTGTCATCGTGTCTTTACAACTGCTAATTATAATACTCCAACCCATTGGACTGATCAGATTTTACTAACCGCTAGCATTGTATCACAATCGCTGATTGTTTGTGCTTCCACGTCACCCAACATAGTGGTTGTTTATATTAACACTCGTGGTTAGCCACCATCCTTCAATGTGTTCGACTAAGAGTCTCTTACGTTGCTTCAACCTTGAACGGGGATGTGTGTTTAGAATCTTCTTCCTTGTTGTGAATACTTGGTTGCCGAATACACATATCTGTGACGTGATTCTTTGATTTTGTCATCATTTTATGGATGCCTCGTATATATTTTGGTGTTGCATGAGACTACTTTACATATTATCGTGTAATCTGTCAAAGATTCTACAGTTTTACAAAATTAAGTGTCCTAACAACACTTTTTAAAGAAAATTGATACAAGGCTCAAATTGACGAAGAGACTTGTGCATGATAACCGGATCTAGTGCACCTGTGTGTCGAGCAATGTTCACAGTCTTACGTGCAACACTTGCCGCTTTTGAAATCACACCATTGTATCCGCCTAGGTTCTTCTGTAGTTGATTCAAGACAACTCTGAAGTTTGCCAGTTTATCCATGGAACTACAATTGAAGGTGTCAATCTCCAGTTCTTGATGAATAACTTGTGCAAACCCTGATATGACCTGCTCCTCTGAAATCAGCTCCCCATCATCTGCTGTCAGCTTACATGTCAATTCCTCAAAGGTTTTGACAATGATCTCTTTATGTTTGGTGCATTCTCGTATAGCCTCATGTACTTCTGTTATCAAGTTCTTTAGAACTTGTTCCTTGTTCATCATTTGATCCGGGAATTTGAAATACGTCTCTTTCGAAGAGACTATCTCATAAGTGCATAGGATATCAAGATCAACTTCTGCCATTCTTTTCCATACATCTAAGTCTTCACTTAGAGTTTTTAATTGTTGATTAAAGGATTCAACCAACTCTTGCAGCCGATCAGTAGTTTTCTTGATATTCCTGAATATGCGGTATACATCCCTGATGACCGATATTCCCTAATTTTCCAGTTGGCTGCCCCAGTCATCTATCACCTTGGGTTTCCTCTCTAGCCACTCAATGTGCTGTTGTGTATCGTCTGAACACAAATTTGCCTGCTGAGAAGAAGAAACCCTTTTGAGAGCCTCATAGAGAAGGATATTCTCTTCTTTCAGCAGATGTTTCTTCTGCCAAAGCTTATCAGTTCTCTTTGTATATTGATCCAGTGCTTTGTGGGCATCCAATTGACAACTTGCAAATGACTGTTTACCAAGCTCCACTCGGGTGACCTTGTAGTCTGTGGTCTCAAGTTCATCTGTTGGCTTACTTGAAAGTGGTTAAGCCACTTCAGCATACTTAACATTCTGATCATCAACGATGACCTTTGAGATCACTTTAGCTTTCTTGTTCTTTACAGCTCGAGTTTTGCTCTTTGGGGTAAGATCAAACTCTTGTGGAGGCATCTCCAACTTCTTCCTCTTTTGAGTGATAGCACCTAACCAAGAAGGTAAAGTGAAAGAGGAAGAACCATGAGTCGTTACCCTGGTGGTCACTGGCTCTGCTTGAGAAGCAGTAGGGGCAGTTGTGATGAGTGCCTCTTCTTGTACTGCAGTTGCGAATGAACTTTCCTGAACTCCCTTTCCCATGAATACTTCAATCTGTGCAGATGTCAGATCGTTATTTCCCATGAGCGTATCCAACTTGAGAAAATCCTCAGATGATTCATCAAAGACGTGGCAAATCTTCTTTTTGTGCTGGGGCTGTGGAGGAGATGGGTGTAGCTGGCACAATGGTTGTTGAGTGTGTGGAAGGCAAATGCATTATGAAGGAATCAACATCCGTGTCAAGTGGCGACATAGGACGTTCCTCCATCTCCGACGCTGATTCAGGCATAGCCTGGATTTCATTCGCCTTTTGCATTCGTGGTAACTCAGGGGTAACTCAATCCTGTAATTCTTCTTCACTATCCAAGATTCAGATCATTTTAGGCCCCTTTGCCTTGGAAGTTGAATTGGGCGTAGGAGCCTTAATCATGAGTTTTCCTCCCTTAATGGCGAGCTTCTGAATAGTTTTAATCTCTAATCCTGAGGCTTCTTCTTTTCCTTTACCTCGAACCTCCAATTTTAAACCTACCAGACCGACAAGATCAAAATCTTTTTCCGGCTTGATTTTGATACTTCTCATACCCCTCTTTTTTAACCAAATATTTGTATTGGCTAAGACACTTTAAAATCTGTCCCAAATGGACATACTTTCTTTCACTAACCAGCATGGAGGTGAAATGGGCAAGTTCTTAATGCGGTGCTTCCTATATTCTGGATCCAGAATATCACCATCATCTTCGACTCCCTTAGGGATCAGTGCAAGGTTGAAGTCCACAATTTGTTTCATGGTAAGACAGAAATAATCCATTTTTGCAATGTCAAACTCGGTACGAAGATCCATCCAAATGTCTTCAAGGCGGTGAATATGAATGAACTGCCTTCTAATTTTATCATTCATGCCCCTCCAGTCAAAAGAACTTTGGGCCATAAACTTCTTCAAATTAACCTCCTGGAGTTCAAATTCCATACACTTAGCCTTTTGCACTGCGTCAATCGAGTATCCACTAATCTTCAAGGGATTCCGTGAAGATATGCGAACCCCCGGTCTGTGCAAATTGGATTGGTTTGCTTGTACAACCATGAGCTGTCAAGCCAACTCCATTAAGATGATCTTATCAGTTGGATACCTAGGTAAGGTATATGGCTCTTCTCTGAAATATCCCACTCTCATATAGGTGAAGTTTGGGAACTGGAGAAAAAAGGCACCCATACTGACTTTATTCCAGGCTTCATCAGAAACCCTCCTGTTTCGGAGTTCTTTATCAAACAGGCATCCTGCACTCTTCTATAGTGAATACGGCTCGATCTCAATGGAAGTTGATCAAAATATACCCAAACAGGCACTTGTGACCTTTCTCCCCTTGTAGTTAGTCCTGAAAAGGATCCTATGGCAGCAGCAATATAAACTAGGTACGAATTTATGTAGAAAGTACCCGTAGTTGTAACTTGCGCTAACTGCTCACAAAGAGAGTCACTTATGAGCTCACACCAGAATAGCCTCTGTCTTGACTTCAGAATCAAAGAGAAGTACTTGTACATCTAGGCTCAAAAAGGTTTGACTCTTTAAGTCCTCTGACTCTGCTTAACAAAGTTATGAGATCATGAATTTCTTCCTTGAAGTCGGATCTATGCAAGCCTTTTGGTGATTAGCCAGTGTTCATTGATATACCTCATGCAAGCTGCTTTTCCATTCTCCCAGCTGTTGAGATCCTTTTCAAGTGTCATGTGCATTACAACAGGGGTTGGAGAAAATCTGAAAACTCGATCAATAGTGTCCGGATCCAAGCTGATCACTACTTTCCCATCCTTATCTTTGATTGTTCTGGAGACAAGATCGAAGTGTTTGGCACAAGCAATAATGAAATCAGGTTCCAGAGCCGCTTTAGGGAAAGTAGAAACGTGGTGTATGTAACTCTCCTGGATACTAACCATCTTATCCTTAGTGGATGTGTCTACTCTTCTCAGGAACTCCTCTATGTCCAGATGACCAATCTCTGTATCTCGGATTTCCTGTACATATGATGTAATCTGAGAAGGTGTGATGGAATTCTGATACTTGTCGTAGTAATACTTCATCCTTTTCTTTCCTTTGTTTTTAGGAGATGCGGATCTTCTTTCTGACATGACAAGATTCGCAGCTGCAGTAACTGTAATATGAAAGTTCTAGAAAACAAGAACTTCGTCATTGATAGAAGAAAATCCATTTTCAGATGCAAAACTAAAAGAAGAGGGCAGCCTTTTAAGAAGATGGAAAAGTAGGTACAAGTGGAGTTTTCTGATGCATATGCACAAGTTGGGGAATGAGACAGAAATGGTTAAGAAAATATCTTCAACTTTGAGCTTGGTGGAATCTATGCACAAGACTGCATATAGGACTAAAAGGTGGGCTTTTTGAGCATGATGGCATATCGGGCACTTTACATCTTTCTTTTTCAAATGAGATTATGAAAAAGATGGGTTTTTATGGAGCAACTGTATGTAGGTCAGCACCTTGCATCTTCTATGCATTTTGGGGAAAATCATCACAAGAGCAAGGTTTTTAATCTCGACTGTATATGAGAATAAATTGCATTCTCATATGCAACTTAGAGAAATAAGAGAGAAGTAGAAATGAGACAACATATATACAAACAACAAACAAAAATGCAGCAAAGAAAGAGAAAGAAGAAAATATACCTTTCTTTGACTGCAAAGGGGAAAAACCACACAACTCTTGTTTTCAAGAAAATAGACAAATTCTGGAAATGAAATGAGGAATTTCGAATTTGCTTTTTAGAGAAAAACAGCAGAGATATATAGCCCACAAATTTGACAAATTCTTGTAAAGAATGAATGCAAATCTGACGAGTCATGGATGGGAAGTGACAAATGTGTTCCATGCATCCCTAAATTGCTAAAAATCAGCAACAAAGAAGAAGTCTTCAACCAAAAATGTGCCCTATTTGAAACAATCTTTTCTTTCATAAATGCAAATGCATTATATTTGGAAATCAAAGAAGAGTTAAGGTTTGAACTCACTAAAATCTGCCAAGAGACTAAGAGTGAAAATGCAGAGATCAATGGCGAAATTTTTGCTTTCAAACCCGTTTCTTATCTTGCTGTGCCCTAGACGCACTTCTCAGTCCAAAACACAGCTCTTAGTTGGTGAAGAAACTTCACGTTTTTGATGCAAATTCTATTAAAAAACCCGCCATGAGCAAGAGGAAGAAAACATTGTCTTTAGAGGAAGAAAACACGTTTGTGAATGAAACCGTGGCATATGCCTTGTGAGAGAAAAACAACGCCCAACACTCAATCATTTAAGCCAAGGGCTTTTAGAAGACTCAATATGCACTTTCCTTCAAAAACGACGCCCTAATAACTCATGGGCTCTTGGCAGACTTTTCCATATATTTGGGCTTTTAAAAAGACATGTATTGTCCATAAAAGATCAATGCCATATGATATAAAGAGCAGGCACGGCTTTTTGAGAGATTAAGACATGTTTTTATCATAAAAAATAAACACCCAGTCGTTTAAAGTCAGCCACGGGCTTTTAGAAGGCATATGCATATATTTTATTTGCATTAAAACATGCTCTCAACATTAAAAACGACGCCCAACACTTTAAATGAAACCACGTATGTTTTTTAGAGACCAACACACATGCTTTCCTCTCAAAATTCGACGCCTTATGACTTGAAAGAATAAGTCACGGGTCTTAAAGAGCATGGCGTGCTTTGAAAAGCAAAGAACATATGCATTAAAACATGCATTTCCTCCAAAAACCGACGCCTTATGACTTTAAGGTGAAAATGCAAGTTTTTTTAGAGGAAGAAAACAAATGTCGCTCCACCGAAATTCAGCACCCAATGATTTAAGGTCGACCATGTGTTTTTGGATAAGCTTGTCATTCGTTTTTACATAACTCATAATATGTAAATGGTTAAGAAAACGACGCCTTCCACTAAAGGATAAGCCACGGTTTTTCTAGAACACTTCTGCATAGATTATATCATATAAAATGATATGCAATGTCTTTAAAAACCAACGCCCTCTTCTTCAATGAAGAAAACCATGATTTTAGGAGCATATAGCATATGCTAAGTTGAGAAAAATCTCCATTTTTCATAATGGAAGGTGAAGACAAAAATTTATGAGTTTTATGTGTATTTCAAAGCAAAATCCCCATTACTCATTATAAATTATAAAACTTGTAAATGAATGTGTTTTCATTTATAAATTCTATCTTTAATCCTGCCAATTACACATTTAATCTAAATATGCAAATACTATTTAGAAATCCACTTTTAAGAAAGAAATAATATGATCTCTATATGCAACTTTGAATTTTAATGACTTGATATGCAGATGTGATAAAAAAACAAACTGCCATTAAAATTACTAAGCAAATCTTCACAGAATGACGTGAAATTTTAAAATGGAGTTTAAGATCCACTTTGCATATAAAACAAACTTTCAATCTATGCAATTGACAAGAAAAAGTCCACCTTTTAAATAGATTTCCCAAAGATATGTAGTCTGCTTGAAAAACCCCGTTGGCAAGATATTGAAACACCTATAACTTGAGTTTGACTAACCAGAATAACACCTAAGAGAGCTCGAAACGAGCGGGATTGCGAAGGCTACAAAACTATGACAATAACGAAAACCAAAATAAAACACAAAAACAAGGAAAAAGCAAAACAAAGGCAAAAGACTAGATGCCTGAAAGAAATGAAATCAAACGAGAATAAAGGGATGATTGATTCCGTTGAATAAACCTCCAGAACACCGACCATCTTTGAGAAAAATCCTACCAATCATTTGGGAATTGCATAGGGTTGTTCAATTTAGTGAATGCAAAATTGAGGACAACACTCTAGAGAATTTGACACAAGTCAGAGGGTTTGTTGGGTTGTTAGTCTTCTACCGTTGGTTTGTTAATGGTTTTTCATGGCATGCCGCACCATTGACAGATTTGACCCAGAAGAGGGCTTTTTTATGGACTCCTCCGACACAGGAGTGTTTTGAGAAATTCAAGCAGCTTATGACTTCATGCCCTGTTGGCTTTACTCAATTTGTCTAGGCCTTTTGAGCTACATTGTGATGCCTCTAGTGAGTGTTAGAGTAATTTAGTAATTACTCTTTTGTGCTTAAGTTATACTTAGGCAACTTTCTATTTTCTGAGAGTTTCCTTTTTAGGGCTTCGGTATCCTTTATAAGGAATCACCGCTTAGTTTTATTGA
>MU224916.1:1363497-1387690 GCA_018584345.1 Thuja plicata
ACTTAGGCAACTTTCTATTTTCTGAGAGTTTCCTTTTTAGGGCTTCGGTATCCTTTATAAGGAATCACCGCTTAGTTTTATTGACAGAGTTTTTACATCAGTTTGTAAATCATAGAAACATATTATCAATATATTGTTTTCTTGAGCACATGATGTCTCTGGCTTTTTGGCCTCCATAGATCCTTCTATCTTCTGTCTTTTGCTTCTGTTTATGTAATAGCTATGCATGCAGGTGTTCTTGGGAAGATTGCAGTTTAGCAATCTTAACAGTGAGGGCATTGGTGTCGTACTTTCGCAGGACCGCCATCCTATTGCTTATGAGAGTAGGAAGCTTCGGGGTCTTGAGAGAGCTTTCAGTGTCTATGACAAGGAGATGTTGGCCATTATGCATGCTTTGGCCATGTTTAGGCAGTACTTAGTGAGCAACAAATTTTGCTTCAAAACAGATCATAACAACCTGAAGCATTTCCTTGGATAGCGTGACCTGAATGAGCATCAACAGAAGTAGGTCAAGTAGTTACAGTCTTATGATTTTGACATATCTTATGTCAAGGGGACACAAAATGTTGGGGTTGATGCTCTTTCACGATGCCCTCATTTGAGTTCTATGACTGAGCTACCAGAAGATTGGAGGCATTTGATCATTGTAGAGTATGCCAAGAACCAGTGGGCTTCTGACATTGTTGATGGGACTATTCAGGACAGTAGATACACTCTTGTGAATGAGCTGATCATTTATAAGGGATTGATAATTTGGTCCTAGGATCGAATGTGGAACAGATAGTGTTGAGGACTTTCCATGATTCTTCCTTTCGTAGGTCATCCCGGATTTTTCAAGACTTATAGACAGGTTTGGGAGAGATTCACATGAAAAGGTCTGAAGTTCGATGTTTTGCAGCATGTTAGAGAGTGCTCGGTGTGTCAGTAGAATAAACAAAAGCATACTTATCCGGCAGGACTTCTTCAACCATTTCCTATTCCTAAGAGGAAGTGACAATGTATTTCCATGGATTTCATAGTGGGCTTGCCGAAAGCCTAGGGAAAAGATAGTATTTATGTGGTGGTTGACCGGTTGACAAAGTTTGCACACTTTCCGATCACTACTACTTATACAGCTACATAGGTGGCGGAGCTATTTTTCCGCAAGCTGTTTAGATTGCACGACCTACCTCGGAGTATTGTTAGTGATAGGGACAGTTGGTTCATGAGTCACTTTTGGTAGGAGTTGTTCAAATTATTTTGGACCAAGTTGATTCTGAGTACGAGCTACCACCCTTAGACAGATGGCTAGACTGAGATAGTCAATAAATGGGTGGAAGGTTACCTCCAGAACTATGTGGTAGGGCAACAAAGGGCTTGGGTGAAGTAGATACACCTATGTGAGTTTTGTTATAATTCCACTCACCATATGTCCATCCAGATGTCTCCCTTCAGGGCGTTATATTGTTATGATCCGCCGAGTTTTATTGATTTGTTGTTCAGTGGTAGCAGGGTGCCTAGTGCCAATGATTTGCTAAAGGATAGTCAAGATATCATGAGGGTCTTGCAAGATAACATACAGAGAGCTCAGAATCATCAGAAGCAGTATGCTGATCAACGAAGAGTTGCAAGTTCATTTCAAGTTGGCGACATGGTTTACTTGATGTTGCAGCCTTATAGGCAGTCTACTCTCTGGAGGAGTGGAGCTGAGAAGCTCAAGCCTCGTTATTGTTGACCTTTTTGTATTATCAGAAAGGTTGGCGAGGTTGCTTGTGAGCTCGATTTGCCGACGGATAGTAGAGTGCATAATGTTTTCCATGTTTCGCGCCTCAAGAAGGCACTAGGGAGACATGTTATACCTTCTTCTATTTTACCACCCCTAGATGATGAGGGGAAGTTGGAGTTGATTCCTGAGGCCATCCTTGAGACCAAAGAGATGCATCTTCAGGGGCGGGCCATTAAAGAGTTTATGGTAAAATGGAAAGATATGTTAGTTGAGAATGCTACATGGGAGAAAGGATATTTTGCAGCATCCAATATTGCGATTGCTTAGGGACAAGCAATCTTGGGGAGTGCAGACTGTAATGTCCCCTTTTTAGCAGGAGATAGATGTTGATGATGTCAGTCCATCACTGCGACCCACGTGGACTGATGTGTTGTTTTGGGGGTCTCAGGTTGTTCAGTTGATTTAGTATTGACGACACTACCTATTTACAATGTCATTATGCTTTGGGATCCTGCCTTTGTTTCCTTCATTTGCTTGATATTGAGGTACTTACTATTTTTAGTAAGTTCATTTCTGGTACTTACTATTTGTTGCAGGGTGATTTGGTGATGAACCTGTCAGAACATTTGGTGATGGATTGGTTATTTGTTAGTTGAAATGTTTAATGGATTGATGATAATTAATTAAGTTTAACTTAATTAATTATAAAGTTTGAAACCTTTTATTATAGCCAAGTTATTTATTGCTCATTAATGAGCTTTTTATATGGCGCCAACTAAAAGGGGGAGGTCATTATATTTTAATTTTATATTAATTCAAATATTTGAATCTCCTATGTTTTCAACGCCTATCTGTGTTACTCATGCGAAGTGTATCTAAACCCTCCATTCAATGGGTTTAGGGATGAATATAAGTCTTCATTGTGAATTGGAAGGCATTCCATTCGCAATTCTTGACATTGATATTCTGCTGAAGAAAACGGCATTGGGGTTTCTGTGTTTGGAGCACCTAGAATTGATAATTCTATTGGTGTTTGGCAGCACTCAAAACTGGTGCAATATCCTGCGATCTCTGCCTTGTATCGTGGTTGAATTTGGATGTGAGCTGGTTGAGCATGGGGGACCGATAAGGGGTTTCAGAATTATTGTATCAGCCTTGGATTGCTAGGTGTCTTGAAATTATACCCAACGCAGCTTCAATATATTTCAGCGTGTGGATTGTGGGAGGCTGCCGTTAAGATTGCAGAGGGAAATCGATTGCAAAAGTGGTTTGGCGTTGGCTATTCAACAAGTATATCTCAGCTACATTGGATATGGTTTGATCATTGATTATTTGCAATTGATTTCAGGCGGCTATAGTAAGCAAGCCAGGTTCTTGCAATTAAATTGGTTTATTTGGCATTTAGATAGATATCATTGTAAATATCTCATTATCTGCATATCAGAAAATAAACTTTGTGAGTGTGTTCCAATTTTGTTATTTTTAATTGTTGAATATTTGAGCAATGGTCTATATATATTTTGATTTGATAAAACCCCAAAAAAACATATCTCGAAAAACTCTAAAAGCTTACATTTTCAAAGCCAAGCACAAACAACAGCGGTATCAGAGGTTAGAATCAGCAGGGTTCTTACAAACAATAACAGTTATGAATTAAAACCAATATACCCATAGTCACTGCTTGAATCTGAAAATTGATTTTGCTTGAATGTTAATAAAGCCTCTTCAACAAATTTATCCCGTTCATATCTTGCAATCACTACATTCTGTGAGATGTCGTCTCTTTGAGGCATTCTGTCAAATAGTTCACGTGCCTTGTCTAGACTTTTGCATCATGCATGCATATTGACCAAAGCATTTTCAATCATAATATCTGCATTTGCATTAAAGTTTTAAAGCGTTTTCAACAAACCAATTTTCTGAATATGCTGCAATAATGAATCCATGAGATGACATCGCTTTAGGGCATTATTTCAAATGTTTCACGTGCCTTGTTTTTGTTTCCGCGCATTGCATACATGTTAACAAGAGCATACATAACTACTACATCTGACAAAACCTTCCCTTCTTGCTGCCTTCATCGGCCTGGTCAATTTTTTCTACATCAATATTTATGAGAAGAACAAAACTTGCAGCATTTTTAAGATCCAACCAAAAAAAGTAGTGTTGGAAACACTCACCTTATATTCTTATATGATCTACAGGCTCCAATAAAACACGTCCACATAACCATTGTGGATTTTAACTTGCACGTCACTCCTCTAACTTGGTGGTTGTAATTGATCGTGTGTCTTCCATGCATTTTCGTCGCTTCTTATCTTTATCTGTACTCCCTCTCCTTTTACAACTAAATGCTTAAGACTTCATCTCCTCAACAACAAGCCTTGTTTCGTTTGAGTTCATCTTTCATTGTTTTTGTCTGTCAATGTTTAAGTCCAATTAAATGGCATCTAATTCTACTTCCCAAGAAATTGTTCCCTCTCCATCTACTTCTGCCACAAGCTCCGTGGGATTGAGATCTCTGTTTTCTTCATGTTCTAATTGCTTTAATTTATGTTCTGTCTAATCCAATTCTACATTGAGCACTAGTACTCAGGTTACTCATGCTTTTCAAGGGATCACACCATCTACCTCTCATATACATGCTTATGAACAAGTTAGCCACCATGGGCATGAAGGTCAAAACTCAACAAAGCTTACAATTTTAGGATGCTTTCAAGAGTGCTTCAGTAATTTAATTTTTGAGACCTTCGTTGCAATCCTTTTTGTGCACAAGCTTCTCTTCATTTCATTCCTTGAGATGACATCTCCTTGAGGCATTTTGTCAAAACATTCTGCTGTGTTGTCCATGATTCCATATTTCTCATGCATGAACATGAGAGCATTTATAACTATGATAACTGATTAACTTCCACTTCCATTATGCTTTGATGGACATCCATAACCTGTTCTGAAGTTCTCCTGTTCGGCTCAACAGGGAGGATTTCATTAAAGATTGTGGAATCGGCTTTGCACTTGCGAGATGCATTTGCTTGATAATTTCTGAGGCTTTTCAACAACATTTCATGCATATCCTGCAATTATTGCACTCTGTCTTATTAATGCTATTAAGTTAGTTACAGTAACTAGCTTCTTTATCAGCTTCTTCAACTTAGCAAAATGTCTGATTAGTGGTTCCATCACTTTGCTAAGAATTGGTGGATCAGTCATGTGTTTATGTGTGTGGTGAGAGCTCTTCATAACCTCAGCGGTATTTTAAAATGCTTTGACAAGTAAGCTAATTCACTGATCTGTAAGTCTTCATCAGCATTGAAATATGTATCCATAACTTTATCAGCTTTTTAAAACACTTTAAGAAGACACTAAAATGGCCGATTCACTCTTGAGTCGATAATTTGGAGTTGGTTTGTAGCTCACGTCAGGGCTTTGAGGATAGTCATTATCTCCATCAGCAGCTTAGACTGCTTTGGCAACTAGGCCAAAAGACCAATGCATTGTACTCAACAAGGTTTCTTTATCACCATTGAGAAGTTCACTGACAAATTCACTGGCAGTTCAAGTTACTTTAAAAAGCCAGTAAAATGACTGATTCAACAATATTGATTCCTTGTTGTCGATGTGAAGTGACTCCTCCATAACTCATTGATGCCTTCACAACATGTAGAAAGTCACCAGTTCGTTTAAAACTTAGTTTGCGTTCGGCTATTTACATATTAAATATAGATTAGAACCACTGACAGTGTGTGAATAACTCAAAGAAAGTTGATAATTCCCAACATTTACTGACATTTGAAACTACTTTTACAACCGTCCCCTAGGTCATTACTAGAAATTCAGTCACATGCAATTTCAAACTATAATATGAATTTTAAAGACTTGGAAAGTGTAGGAACCCCAACAGGTTCTAACTTCTCCTCTGTAATATCCCTTGCGTTTCTACCTTTATATTTTCAGTTTTGTATCAAATGCATTTCGTCAAACAATTGGTGTGCAGAGTCTGAACTGAATTTTCTAATCTTTCTTGTGCCAAATCTTGTTATAAAATATAAACAATTTGCAAAGTAATTCCGTCAAACACTTGGCAGTCATAGTATGCTGGAAATACATCAGACTTCATAGAGACATTAAGACAAACAATTGGCATGAAATAACATTTATAGCAGCAGTCAAATAATCCAACCATTTACTAGGTAATTCTGTCAAACAGTTGGCAGCTTCTTCTCAGAACTAAACGCTTGGGCAAACCAAACATCCAGATTTCCTTATTCCAAACAAAGCTATTTACAATGAAATGTATTTGCAAATATCTACTCTAAAAATCATTTAACATATAATAGAAAACCTGGTATTGCAATGAAGTTGTCCAAATTTACCAGCATTCAGCAATATAACTCCATACTTTGCATTAATAACTCCATACACATAGGGCTGCTTGATAAGGGAGCCCCCAATTGCTAATTCGAACCTTCTTATGATCAAACACCACCCTCACAAGCCTCACATGAGAACAAGAGAATTACGGCTGGCAAAATTAAAGGTGCAACTGCTATTAATGAAGCACAATTCTGATCTAAGACCAAGTATTTCAAAGGCTGGACACTTATTATTGAAATCTGCTGCTAATCTTCTCAAAATCTGAACCCACAATCAACCAAACCCTCTGAATTGAAGCTCAATAATGACTCCAGGATGAAGCCATTTCCCAATTGCACAATATCTTTGGATCTTTCACCAACTCAAAGTGCTGTAGCTGTGAAGAATTTCCAATTCTCCAAGCAATGCTGAAACCCTTGGCTCTCAACAACACAAATTCACAATTATCAAATGCTCAATAGAATGATTTTTCCCTTACATTGAATGCATTTATAATTCTCAAATGCAAATTGACTGGATGCTTCTTGGTCACACTTTTCATAACTTAAAGCATACTTAGGCATTTAAAAAAAATATTTTCATGTTTGAAGTATAATAGTTTATTATATTTCCCTTTAAATTGGCACTTTACATTATTCCTCATATGCACTTTATAATTTGACTTTATAATCATTAAATAATCCCTTTTAATAATAAAGTCAAATAACATTTAATGATGTGCACCTTTTAATTAATTATTAATAAAGTATTACTTTATTAATAATTAAAATGTCATAACTCCAAAAATACTCATTATTTCTTGATTCTGTCAGAACCAGGAGATCCACCATTGTTCCCACTCCGCATCCAACTACCTTATTAAAAATAGTAAGGGTCCACCTGTATCAACCCCTGATTTGCTATAATTATTAAATCCCTGAATACTTGATCAACAAATATGCCAAGGGTCATCACTGCAAGTGAGGCTAGTTCAGGTGCCCTGCCAAATATAGAAATGCTCGATAAATGACTTACTATAAATAGTAAGTGTGCCAAACTGACCCCAACAAAGAGCAAACCTGAACACCTCTGACCTGTGGAAGGGAATTGGCCCACTGAACTGCCAACCGGGACCCTCTAACCAACTGACTTAGCCTACGAGGGCCATTGTTAGGCTAATCTAAACCACCAACCATGGTGAGCTAAAAAGGGGACATTACAGAAAGTGTTTGATGTGACTTCAAGAAACACTTTGAATTTTCCTGATAAATCCGCCACTGTGATAAGAGGAAATCCATGTATAAGTTTTTCCTAGTACAAGCTTTTTCCATGAAATTTCGCCTGTATGATGAGGATGTCATCACAAGAAGTCTCTGTGTGGTCTAACAACAGTAAGTGTATGGTTTGTGGTGAAACTGAGTTTGTTGTCCACCTTTTCTCTAATTGTCCTTTTGCTGTCTGTGGAATTTTTTTCTGCCTGTTTGGGAGTCATTCGCTAAAAAAGAAGATCAACGGTTGGGATATTATTTTTGGTATTATTTCATGTAATGTCAAGTTTAATAATTTTCTTGGTAGGAGTGTGTGATCTTTTCAAAACAAATTATTTGGTTTTACTCTTTATACATTGCCTGAAATGATGTATTCCAAGGAGAGAAGATAATTCATTGGCTTCTCCAAAGAAGTCACACTCTTCATTAATACATTGCAGGTTAGCTTCCAGATTGATAAAAATCCAAATGAACTGAAGAATTTTTCTGAAAAAGGGTTCCCCATTTTCAAACAATAAGAAATATAATGAACAGTTAATCCCCAATTGGATTGATTGCTGTGATACTGGCAAGGTGCAATATGAAGGAGAGGGTTGGCCTAAACAGTTTTCCAAGCCTGTCTGAAGGTGATGAAGTGAGTACCCCATATTCAGATCCCCCAATCAGTCCTTACCTTGAATGCATCGCTTTCAGAATGAAATCTGCTGAAACCCAATTGGAATAGGTTCTCAGAACTTTGGACAAGAGAGGAGAATAGGAAGAAAGGAAGGGAAATTTCTTATGCTTCACAGTAGTGGGGTGAAGTTTCTTTATTAGCTCTCAAGGGACTAATTTTTGATAGCTTGCTTTTTGTGGATCTTCTGCTCTCTAGGAGCTAGCATTTGGTGTCATTTGTAACTAGTTGCTTGAATGATCTATATTTATAAATTTTTACCCAATGTCAGTGCTATAAATTTCAAAATTAACAGATCAAGTGGGCAAAACATGTGAAAATAAGAGACATGCTTTGTGGTGATATTAAAATGTAAGGAATGATACATTTGAATTTATTTATAAGCAAGGTAAAATTTGAAGAGTTTCCCTGTTTCCACAAGGTGGTCAAATATGTCAAATTTATGTGCTAGCTATGATGAGGCCTCAGAAATTTTCTTAAGAGATGAAAATTCAAATTGAGAAATTTCATTGTACAATTCCTGATAAAGTTGAAAATGAAACTTCTGTTTCACTTGAGTTTATAGTTTTTTTGTTACATAAGCTGTTAACGCTTATCAGTAGTTGAGCATTCAGTTTTGTCTGTGATTGGCCCAAGTTAGGATAGGGATAAGGGTGTGAATGGTCATTAGAGAGAGTGGGCCCTAGACTAGATAGTTGGAGGTTGAAAGAGGAAAGCAGACTTGTAAACAATTTCCATAAGGCAGTTATACCTGAAATATTGGCTGTCTGGATTTGCTAATGACACAACTATATCCATGTGTAGAGGCATACATTTTAAAGTGTTTTTTATAAATCAATCACGTCAAATTTCTTGTGATATCACTTTCCAATCTGATTTGACTAATAATGTAATTATTTCTGTGATGGTGACATATTTGCTTTTGTATGTCATTTTGTAATGAGCTTCTGCTAACATCTTATCTGTTTTATTGTCTTTCCCTTCTAAAAGTTTCCTGTTCAGAGTGATAAAACATTATAGAGATTTACTGTTTCTTCCCTCCCTTTTAATCTAAAAATAATGTTTAATCATTCTTGTATACTGCGGAAGTGTTTTGGGTTTCTATATTGTTAAGTTTGAGCTGGATTATAATTATTTATTGATTGGATCTTTGGTTACTTCGATATAATAAACTGAAGTAAACTTGGTATTTCTGCATGTATTCGTCTTCTGTGTGATTTTCTTGAACAATTGGCCCTTTTATGTTCCTAACTGGTTTCTGGCATTTGCAGTTGTGTGATGTACCAAGGTTATCTTGGGATGTAGTGAGGAAGATTGAATATCCTTCTGAGGTGACTACCTATTAACCTACTTTAAAATTGCAGATACTTATCAACTTTGTTCTTTGTATTTATTTTTGTGGTACTAGTAAATACAATTTGAAGTTCTACATTGGCATTCAATTACTGGTAGGTACTTGTATTTGCGTAATATGAAAATAAATTTTATCTCAGCCATGTACTTATAACAAATCTGAATGATAGTATTATATATGGAATTACATCATAAAATATTACACATATACAAGAGAGTTACATACAAATATATTGTTTGAGAAGTATAATCACACAAAATATTCAACTTTTGTATATCTGAGCAAAGATTAAACAAATTTCCTTCTTACATTTGTTGTAAGCAACCTTTTTGCCTAAGTCAGTTTTTAGGAATGGTAAAGAAAAGCAAGTTTTTTAAGGTATATTTGAATGAATGAATGAAGGTTGTAATGACATCCACGAGACTGATCTGTCTAAGGGACCACGGATCACAGCCTTAAACTAACTCCAAATTCCTTTCCATGTCCGATTTCTGCTATGAATCTTGACTAACATACTAGCAGTCTGCCTGATCTTATCCTCAAATAAATTGTGCATGTTGTCGGTCTTCAGGATGAACTCATACTAAGCCCGGATGTCTTCATATGCTGTCCACTCAATGAGAAAGTGCCATTCAGTCTCAGTCACACCTTTTTCACCAAATCTGCAAATCCTTTCTTCCCATTCCTCTTTAGGCCCTTTCCATCTACCTGTCTCACATCTAAGATGATGAGAACCCGTCCTCAACTGGGTTGCTAACCTGTCCTTCTACCTGTCTCGCAATTAGGTGTGGGTCGTCGCATTTAGATTTCTTTTTCCGCAAAAGGGAAGAAACCCAAGGTAGCTAATTGCTCATGTCTCTTTGGACTACCTTCTTCCATCAATTACAACTATAGAAAATGACATAGGATAAGCTCTCAAAGTTTCGTGGGCATATAGAGTGAGGTACAAGTTTTGGTGAGACCTATCTATTTACACCCTAAGTTACTAGACCCCCTTATCTTTAGAACACTTTGCGACATGAGCCTACTGCTGAGACCCTCCTTGATTTTGCAGAACTTCTAGATATGACCAAGATAACCACAACCCTTCCAACCTGATGTTGGGTGACAAAGCTTTTTCTCCTTGTAGCCAGAGACACCGAGTTCGACTTCTCAAATTGAAACCATGATTTTGAGGAGAAAATCGTCAAACCCTACACTACTTTAGAAAAAACAGCTGCAATTTTGTTGTAAAACTCATCAAAAACTTTTGCACATGAACACCACAACTATAGGTGTGACCCAAAACAATTGCAAGAAACTACATTTTTTGTGGAAAAAATCGACAAACTCTTGCTGTGATGCTGAGATCACTATAAGAACCCCATGTGGTTCTAACTCTGACAAACACTGGATTGTTTCAATTTTGGATGCTTGACATTTTGTCAAACACTTAGCATGCAAGCTCTGATACAACTGTAAGAACCGTGCTGGTTCAACCCCTTCTGCCAGTACTGAATTTATAAATTCTTGAAGGTTTGAGGTTTTGCAATTTTGTATTTTTTTGAAGATATAAATAAATATAGTGCATGAAATTCAAATTACCTATTGCAAACTTGCACAAGAATTCCTCTTATTCTATTTTCAGGAAATGATTTTACAGGCAATGATCAATTATTACAACTAGAAATGAATTTATGACAATTTTGAAACCTGGTATATAAACGCAGCAATGAGTTAGTGTCTTTGATGAATCACAACATATATATGTGGCCCAGAGACGTCTAGGCACCAAAGTATGAAGTTTGAATGCCTCTCAAGACCCCCATACGTGCCCTTGAATACTTGGCGTCATTTCCTAGGACTCACGCAGCTTGTAATCAGAATGCGGCTGCCATGAAACACTCTATATGCTGGTCTAGAAGGCTGCAATTTGATTCCCATCTGTCCCTTATTTCTCTGTAAATAATCTGAATGCAAACCATGATTAAAAACCCCAAATTTCATCACCAATTAATACAATCACGACTTCTGAATTGAAGCCATAGCAATCTGCACAAATTGTTAGAATTTTTGACCAATTCTAAGTGCTTTGGCAATGTAGAATTCACAAATCCACAAGCATGCATAAACAGAAACCCTTCTCCAAACTTCTCAACCAAAATCACCAAATGTCAAATGCACAATGGATGAATTGATTTCCTCATGTGAAGGCTTTTATAACTCTCAATATGAATTGGCTAGCTAGCTTGAAATCACACTTCGCATAACTTAAAACACCACTTAGCCTTTTTGAATATATTTGCTTTTGATGTAAAAACTTTTGAAACATTTGAAATATAATAAATAATTATATTCCCTCCACAACATAGGCATATTAAATGCACTTTTAAAATAAGCATTAATTCACTTGGTACTTTATAATAGCTCATATAGTTATTAATTAAATGAATTCAATTAATAACATCATTTGAATTTTAACTCAATAATCCACCTGAAAGTACCATACCAAGTGCAATGATTTTACTGTCAGAGACTATCACCCAAGTGCCTTGCTAAAAGTAGTAACTGACCAATATTGACTGACTATAAATAGTAAGTCTTTCAAACTGAGCCAACTGACAAATGAGTCAATCACTGTGCATACCATAAGCTCGGGTGCCCCTGTCAATAATAGCTCTGACCATAAATTGGCTTACTATAAATAGTAAATCCCAAACTGGAAGCTCCGTCAATGTCACCACAACTCCACACTGCTAGCAAACTGTCCAGGTGCCCTACTAAATATAGCAACTCTGGCTTACCCAAAATAGACACTTACTATAAATAGTAAGTGTGCTGATCTGACTCAAACGAAGAGCAATCCTGAACATCATTGACCTCTGGAGTAGGAACTGACCACTGGCTCAATCAACTGAGATCCCCTATCCATAACATTAGCCCACGAGGGTTGCAATGATGGGCCAAAAATGAGACATTACAATCACCCACAAAAAACTTCTTGATTTTTGAGGAAAAAAACAAGCAAAACCCTCCATGATTTTTTGTGGAGAAAAATCAGAAAACCCTCCAATGCTTTTTTGCGGTAAAAAACAAACTACCCTGAGACCACAACACTAGTTATGATTTTTTTGGAAAAAAAAAACCAGACACGATTTTTGAAGAGCACACAAGAAATAATGAGAGCCGGGGGGGGGGGGGGGGGGGGGNGGTGGTGAATTTCAGAACTTTTAAACTTTTAAATGCACGAAACCACTTAAAACATAATGAGAGCAACCATAAAGATGCATAGACCAGGTTTCTCGTGGAAAACCCTTTCGGGTAAAAGACCACAACATACAATAGCTTTCATTAATAGAAATGGGCACCGACCCAAATTACAAAAGTGAGCACCAACTCGCAAACAGTACCACCCCTCTTCGAAGCACCAACTCCAAACACTGAAGCACCAACTCTAGTCAGCTGAGGCACCAACCCTCTTTGAAACACCAACTCAAAGAAAACTCAATAACAATTTCCAGAACACACACACCTCAATCACCAAGTGCAACACCCCTTTTATTATGCTCAATTCTAAAATCTTCTCACTCAACTCCTTAACATCATTTTCTCAAAACACTGTTCATCTTCATGGAACACTTTGTCTCAGAAATAGAATATATTGAAGCCTCACGCCTTGGAGATAACTCACCCAAATCATAAGAGAGAAGAGATCAAATAGAATAGAAGTGAATTTCTTCAAGGTTTAGAAACGTCACTCGATAACAGAATATCAATAAATAGCAGAGGTATGTGATCTGAGAATTATGTAGTATGGTATACAAACTTGCAGCTATATCAAAAATTGTATTGTCCTGAAGCCACACACTTCATAAATGCATCAAGCCCAGTAATAGAGAGATAATCTATCTACTCAACAATGCCACCCATTGATTTCATATATTCTGCTCAGTCCTCAGAAATTATTAACTCTACCTTCACACCTTCTAGAATCTCCTTTGCACCTTATTTCAAAATTAGAAAACCACTGTACTTAAAGAAAACACCCAATTTATTTCTCAAGAAGGCTTGACTTGTTAATAACACTATCCGTCTCATTCCATTTTTTACACCACCATTTTTAAACTCGACTCTATATGAGCTCGAGTCAATTTCTTCCTTCTGCAAAAATGTTAAACTATACTAATCTGAAATGCACATTTAGCCTACAGTTCAAAAAACACACGACTCCCCTTCGGCAGCAAATAAATTCAAACGCACCATCCATGTCTCCAAAAATGAGACTGCCCAGTTCTATTTTCAAAGACACGACTCCCTTAATTAGTTGATTCTTCTTAATTCAACTAAAACGCTGCTGTATTTGCAGATATATGGCCCTATACACATGCCCAGCCATTAATTGATGTATAACACAGCCTCTTTCAAAAACCGACTTTTTAATTGCTTGACTATATTAAAACAAATTGACTTCCTCTAAAATAGCTTGGCTCATAAAGACACATAGAAAGGTGTAACCCAAATTCTTTTAAATAAACTTCCTACTTCAATACACACACCCCATCAATTAAATCAAGGCGTTACTTTTGCCATCAATATGGAGCAAATAATAAAGTTGTTTGCCAAGTATTAACATGATATTTGAAATCATAGAAATTGACCCTTTGAATATATATAATCGAACGTGGTATATTAATCTGACAAGTGGACAAGCAAGCAACCGACAATCAGCTGAAGTAGACACACAACTAGATTAAGCAGCTCACGCACATCAAGCATCTTAAGCACGTCAAGCAGCTCAAGCACATTAAGCAACTCAAGCACGTCAAGCAACTCAATCCAATTCTTTACTATTTCGAATGATCCTCCAGAATTTATACAACCTTGATCATCAACTTTTGACATCAATGACAACATACTCAACAATTTTTAAGGAGAAAATCGAAAAAACCCAGACACTATTTTTGAGGAGTAAATCGAAAAAACCCAAACATGATTTTTGAGGAGAATATGAAAAAAGCCCATGATCACAATTTTTGGGACAAATCGAGCAAAACCCTTTCACAAAAAATCACGATATTTGCAAAAAAATTGTTCAAAACCCATGAAAAATACCACATTTTATTACGGAAAATGTGCAAAACCGTAGCCACTAAAAAATTAAATTTTGCAGAAAAAAATTAGAAAACCCTAGGCACGGGCTTGAGGTAAACCCTAGCCACAAGTTTAAAATTTTGTTTGGGAAATCCTCGATTTGAAAAAATTGCGCACAAAATATATTGAGTCACGATGGAAAACACAGATAGGAGAAAAGACTGGGTCACATCCTTTTTAAAAAACCTGGACGCGGCAACAAAAAAACATGGAAATTGCGCAAAAAAATGTGACCTTAAGAGCCCAACGTGACATGATACACCCTATTATCCCATCACGATACGATTTACAGAGAAAATATGCGGGCCAGAGAAGCCACGATCAGCAGATTCGGAGAAAACTAAATGTCTGAACAAGATGTGAAATACCTCGGGGAAGGCGCATTGAAAAACTTGTGATATGCAAAGCCACGATGGCATGATTTTTAGCGGACTTAATCCGCGGTGCACGGAAAAATCTGCGATAGTAAAAGCCCTTGGCTCATGATTTTCATCAGAAAAAAACGTCCATGAATTTATTATAAATAAATTCGCCAAAAACTCCAACGATTTTTTTCATAAAAAAATCAATTTAAAAATTCTGGAAAAACTTCCTAGTAGAAGGCCCAAAACTTAAAACTTAAGAAACCCCATTGACCTGCTGTGATACGATGTAATTGTAATTGTATATAGATAATGAAAATGAAGATTACATTATATAGGCAATTACAGTTTTATGCACTTCACTTTGAGCACTTACTAAAATATTGTTTGTCACTCATATTGGAGTGGGTAAACCGATAACAAGTATATATAAATATGCCGTGTGCAAAAGAAATTGTTGAAATTTCTCAACCACGTGTTGAAATTATTTTTAATTGTGATAAAATAGGGAAAAATTAGGCCAAAAAATGGCAGCCAATGATTTCTTTGGAAAAATGTGATTTTATTGGGAAAAAATCCCTGCTGACCTGCGATAAGTCATGTATAATTGGTTTTTTGTGGCTTTTGCTTTATGGCTGTATGCATTTTACTTTGAGTGCTTACTAAACTTTGAATTTTGGCACTCAGATTGGATTGCATAAACTGATAACAAACCTCAAAGTACACTTTTTGGTACAGTTTGGAACTTAACTACAAGTGGTAAATTTATAAAAAATGGCACATGCCTTGAAGGTCTTTGTGATCTGAAAGTCCCCTCAAACTCGATGAGGCTGCGGCTCTAAGACTGTTGCTGTTGTTTTTGAATGCAATAATAAAAATCAATTTGGACTTAGCTAGATGGAATAATGACAATTTCTCCTCGAGTTTTTTCAAATCAAATCATGTGCAACTGAATTCCATTGATACTTTTGGTTTGCCTAGTCAATCTTGATGCCAATTAATGTTCTTCTATGATATAAATCATAATAGCGTTCTATTCACACAAGAAACTTAAAGAGTAAATGGAATTATATTCTCAAAGTGCACTTTTTTGGTACAGTTTGGAACTTAACTATCAGTGGTAAAATTATAAAAAATGGCATGTGCCATGGAGGTCTTTGTGATCATAAGGCTCGCCAACCTTGATGGGGTTGCTGTTATATGATTGTTGCTGTTGTTTTAGAAAGAAATAATAAAAAAATCATTTTAGACTGTGCTGAAAGGAAAAATGGCATTTTTCCTCAAATTGTTTCAGATCAAATCATGTGCAACGGAATTCCATTAATACTTTTGGTTTGCTGAGTCAATCTCGATGCTAAATAATGCTCTTCTATCATATAAAGCTATAAACCATAATAGCATTCGATTTACACAAGAAACTAAAAGTGTAAATGGAATTCAACTACTTGGCTTTAATATGGGAAAAAGTATGGGAAAATCCTACAAAATTAAAGCATGCTATAATACTCATAAAATTGTAAAAATAAATTACAATTATAATTTCATGCCAATTGCTGTGTAAAAAGATACAAACAAAGCTCAATCATGAGACAAAACTAAATATTGAATGCTGCCAATCACTGTCAAGTTCTTGATAATTGTGAAATTTTCAATCATGCAGTTAGTGTACATGTTACAACTTAAGTTGTAGAGTAAAAAAACCTTTTCTTTTTATCCAGTGAAACCTAAGTTTTTCCTTTTTGTAACTATAATATTGGTCTTGTTATAGAAAATCCTAGTGAGATAGCAACACAAGGACCTACATGGTGAATGCCATTTCCATAATTTTACCAGTTTAAACCAAGCTTCAAATTCATATTAATTTCAAGTGAAAAATCACATTTATTTTGTGGTTGAATCAGATAGAGAGCATGGTTTCAAGTGGCTGAGATGGTATACGAATACAACTAGTAAGTATGAGTTTTAAGACAACAGAGGATGACATGTTTTTGACATGGTGATGAAATTTCAAATGAGTAAGCATATTGACAATAGAAGCTCAGAATTGTGCCAAATATAATTGCACATAACATATAAAGATGGGGATGATTTTCACTTAATAGAAAAGCCTAACCAAAAATAAGTAATCACCCAATCGCGAGATTAATGCCAAGTTAGAAGATTTTAAAGCAAGAAGGATTGAATCATGGTCATTCATTGACATAGGTGACCAATTCAAGAAAGTAAGTGATTTTAATGCAAATGAAAGCATATTTCAAGCTATTTTAATTGTCTATTTCCTCATTTTAAAAGGATAGAGATAAGGTTGATCAAAAAGAAGCTTTAAACCATTATTTTATTATTATTTTCTTTAGAAGTTTCTCTTAGAGAGCTTATAAATAAGTGCCTTTAGTACATTGTGCAAATAAGAGTTTGTTTTGACATGCTGTAGAAATTTTTGTTTAGCTTTGAAGTCAATTTATTGTTTTTTTTATATTGCTAATCATTAACAAATATTCTTCTCATATGAGCATCAACATGAGACCAATACAAGCTCCTTTCAAGCAACTGCTCTGAAAAATCACCTCCACGCTAGAAGCCAACTATGGAAGACCAAGTGTCAAAACTTGAAATTCCACATTAGATGTCCTCTATTCTTAATCTATGGCCTTGTATGCTTTTAAGAATTGCTATAGTGGATTTCATATCGTGTTTTGTATTGTTTGTGGAATGTATTGTATGTCAGATCAATGCTATTATTAATTCTGATTCATTAGTCTTTAACCATTGAATTGTTTTTTGTTTCCAATTTACTTTTATTTAGTTGTGAAACATAAAACCTTGTGGTGAGTAAGTACTTTAAGTGTTCTGCTCTTACCTCCAAGATAAAAAAAGATTGGTCCAGATTGTTCTTAACATTTCACATGCAAAACCTGTAGAAGATAATTTGCATAGCATCCATATGTAGCTATCTAGTTTATTTGTTTTAGATTTTAGGAGTTGATTAGATTAGGGAGTTTCCCCTACAAATTTCCACTCAAATTGTTTCAGTTTGAGCTCTCTTGAAAAGGACAAATTAAAATCGTAATAGTTTTGGTGCCCATGGTGGGGCCTAAGTTATTAAAAGGTATATTCTCATTATAAATGTCCGTTTGAGTTCCTTATGATCTTGTTTTGTAGCCTACTCAATTGGATTCAATATGAACAAGAAGACATATTGGAATGCCTAATGCGCTTTGCATTCAATCATAAGAAAAATCTTGTCTATTGGAGAGTGGCAATCGCTATGCTGGATGAAGAAAGAAAAGTAGGTCTTATAGTAGGGAGATTGGTTGTGCCTCGTACTTGTAATTGAAAATCTTCCTTATAATGTTTGCATAAGGTCTTAGAGAAAAGTGGATTCTTCTTAGTCTCTTTTTCCAACCTTTGAAAAAATATTTTCATATGGAGGACCACTTTCATCTATTGCTAACTCGTCAAATTATTTTTTCCATTGTACAAATAACTTTTTAATCAAACAATGGACAATCATTGAAACAACAATAATAGTGGTAAGCCACTGCTTCCTTTAACTTGTGGTTATAATATTGGCTCTCTTGCTTTTCAAGATTGCAATGATTTTCTTTGAGGATCTAGGCAGGGTTCTTCAATTTCCTTGATGATAAATGTCAAGGCTATTGTCGGGTATTATGTAATTAATGTTGTTGGTTGGGAACTAGTTAGTGACCGGAGGTTAGGGAAGTTGGCGCACGGTTATCAACCGTCGCATCCCTTCGGTCCTTTATATCCTTGTACTACCTTCGGGTAAGGAAGAATGTTATGCACAAAAGACATCATATTGTAATCACTTGAATGAATGAATAATAGAATTATCCTTTGCTTTGTTATTGTCATGTTCTGTGTATTTAGTTCTGCAAGTAACTAAGTTTATCTTGAGAGGCAAACATTTGGCGCTGCTGCTAGTTGAATCTGGGAAGTGACTAATGGCGTGAGAATGGGCCAACCCCTCGACGTAGGCACCAGCACGAATGAGGATGGACCGCGTGAACTGTATGAGGGCGAAAACACTTTGACCTCGGACTTCGTGATCCTGTTACGGGCGGCCATTGAGATGTACGCAAGACGAGAGGCTACGGAGGCAGAAGTTCTTGAGGGTGCCATGTGGGACGCTCTAGAAGTAAGTCGGGCGGTCAATCGATTGTTGGAGCACCTTCCTCGGTTACTAGCGCAAACATCTCTGGCACAGAGGAACCAAAGGGAAGAAATTAAGAGGGAGCAATGGCGGCAAAAAATTCTCAGTCGTTACGAAGAGAATAATCGTCGTGAAGAAGAACGTGATGGGACCCAACGAAGGGGAAGCAATCACTGAACCTTGAAATAAAGAATAGAGAATAAAGATGACACTTTTGTAATAATGTCAGATGACTGACACCTTTTGTATACGAAGTATGAATTAATACAAAGTGTTTCATTTTAATATATGATGGTTTATTACACGAATTGATGCCCAATCTTTTAAACAAAGATAAGAATAAAAAATAATACATAGAGGACTGTGAATTCGCCCAACGGGCCTTGATCCTAGAACAACAAGCCGAAAGGAGACGGAGGCTGAAACAGTTGGCGGAGGATCGACTGGACGAAGGGCAAGGCAACCAGGCGGAGGGTGACAGACACCGTATGAACCGTACCGAAAGGGGTAGCGAAGATCTGATTGAGGAAGCACGACAACGGATAGACTTACTTGAGCAAACCCGACATCGGTTGAGATATTTGTCTCTTACACCATGTACGGAGGCTAGGAGGACCCACCAGAGTGAGGTAGAAGTTAAGGAGAAAGAAGACGTCGGGGCTGCCGTGAGTGTCGGAGGGACACAGGGGCATGGTGCTCAAGTGCATTCTCTAGGCTCTAACCTACTTGGAGGGGGACAACACCAAGTATCGGTGGCAAAGAGACCAACAATGACGTCTCAGAAGCAAAAATTGCTGAAGTTTAATGGCGACAGGAAGGAAGATACTGTACGACACTGCCGCACCTGCAAAACCATTTGGGCGGCGAACGGAGTGAATGATAAAGATGAATGGGTCCAGCAGTTTCCAGCGACCCTAAGAGGAGTTGCCATTGATTGGTACTCGGACATGGGTAAAACAACAATAAACACGTGGGACAACCTTAGGAAGGAATTTCATGCGGAGTTCTGGTTGCTCTGGGATGACAACGAAATAGTTGCGGAAATCTATAGTGCCAAACAAGGCAAGAAGGAAACCGTACGAACTTACAATTGGAGGCTTAAAGAGTTGTTGGGAAAGATGGAGGCTCAGCCGGCCGATGAACTCAAAAAGAGATGGTTCGTGGAGGGGTTGAAGAGTGCCTTGAAAAAGAAGATGAAAATACTACCACCCATGTCATACGCGGACGCCTACGACTGGGCCATGAACCTTGAGAGCGAGGACAAAACTTCGAAAAAAAAGAGGAGCAAGTCCTCATCGGAAAGTGACGAATCCTGACAAAGCAGTAGCGAGGACGAATCGAATAAGAAAGTTTAGGCTCTCCAAAAAGATATGGAGCGAATGGTGAAGGAGTTGAAATCAATGAAGGGGAACGCAGGACGAAGTAACGAAGGGGAACTATGGTGTACGGACTGTAAGGAGAACGGGCACACGAAGGGGTCGTGCCCTAGGAAATCATTCTGCGATATTTTCCAAGTCATGGGCCATTTCGTCAACGAATGCCCATACAACATGAAGACGAGGGGCCCACAAGTACTTTTCACACAGGAACAACCATCTACCTTTGGGGCAGGGAACACGACACAACAAACAAACAATAACGCATCATCCGACAGATACAGAAACAACCAACGTGGAAGAAGAGGAAATAATGATAATAGCAATAGGATCCAGATGCAATATGATCCGAAGGGAAGGCCGATAATTAAGTGTTGGGCATGCAGCTAGTGGGGCCATTTTGCTCATGACTGTGAGAAAGGTGACACCCCAGAAGTTATGCCGATGGTGCGACCCTGACGATCATGAAGATGCCAACTGTCCGAAGCCTGGAGTGAACTACCTGCACATTGAGGAAGAAAGAGTCTTGGTTATCACTCGAAGCCAAACAAAAGAGGCCCGATACCCTGATCCTCGTACAGAGAAACAACGACTACAAGAGGCTCGTGAGGAGATTGGAAAAGTGATGAAGGACGCACGTGAACAGGCTAGCACCTCCGGACGGACAGAAGCCGAAGATAATATACTTGGGCAGATGTTGCAAATAGAGATACCAATCAAACTTCAAGACCTCCTTCAGACCTTGCCTCAGTTGAGGGCAGCCGTACTGGATACTTTCTCCCTACGTCCTGACACCACCGTACAAATAGAGACTGCACAATCAAATATTCCTGGAGGGTCAGCAACGGATCCTATGTTAGTGGTAGTAAATAACGGACGACACCCGACGGTCGTAGAAATGGGTATTCTTGGAGTGATACTAACAGACACCATAGTGGATGGCGGGTCCGGAGTAAATGTCCTCCCGGAGGAGACATGGAAGAAACTCGGAAAGCCTACCCTATGGCCCCCTACTTTCAATCTATTGGGTGCAGACCAGAATGGGATCAAACCTCTAGGGACACTAATGGCCCAACAAGTAACAATAGGAATGCAACCGTTCATATTGGACTTCATGGTAATTCTGCTGAAGAAAAGAGGGTATGATGCCATCTTAGGAAGGGGCATCTTAGGAAGGGGATGGTTAGTCACAGCGAAGGTCAACCATAACTAGAAGAGGAACACTCTCTCCATGGAAAGCGGCGGGCAGAAAAACGTCATTGACCTCCATACCCAAATGGTGAGTGTGGAGATAGCATCTTCTTCGGAATCAGAATCCGACGGGGAACATGACCGATGAGACGAAGGTGGAATAGAGCTGAACGACCTGGGCGTCCTAGAGTTGGGAGAATGCTCCAACGTCGAGATGAGCTCGCTGAACGGGCTCTTCCTTTGGCAAATGGAAGACTACGAGCTCTTTCATACATACATACTACAGGTGGAGGAAGAGAAAGAAGTATTAACACCAGAATATGGGGAATATAAAGAAGGAGAAGCCCACGTCAACGATAGCCCAGCTCACCAGTTTGATGCAGAGAAACCCATGAAATATGAAGAACCATCCCTACAGACCACTAACTTCGGGGACGAAGAGAACCCGGACAATATTCTCGTAGGGGATGACTGGGACCCAGTACTGAAGACCGCAACATTCAAAATCTTTATAGAATACAAGGACGTATTCGCCTGGACCTACAAGGACCTCAAAGGGGTTCCATCGGAGTTGCGTATACACCGCATTCCCTTGGTACTAGGAGCCGTACCTGTACGGAAGAGACCATACAAGATGAATAAGAACTATGCAGCGAGGGTGGAAGAGGAAATTCAAAAAATGCTGGAAGCAGGTATCATCTTTAGAGTGCAGACAAGTGAGTGGGTATCCTCGATAGTAATATCACTAAAGAAGGATACCACCCAAATCAGGATCTGTGTTGATTTTCGATGTCTCAATGTTGTTACCATAAAAGACCCCTTCCCCATTCCGTTCACAGACACAATCCTCGAAGAGGTGGCGGGGCACGAGATGTATTCATTCATGGATGAATTTTCTGGGTACAACCAAATCTCCATCTCCGAAGAAGCTGAACTGAAAACAACATTCATGGTCGAGGACGGAGTATACACATATAACCGAATGCCCTTCGGCTTGTGCAATGCACCTGCAACGTTCCAGAGAATCATCCTCCACATCTTCGACAAGATGTCTATGGGAACTTTCGAGCTTTTTTAGACAATTGGTCTATCTTCAGCGGCAAGGACACACATTTGGTAGCACTGCGGGAATGTATGGAAAGGCGCCGCCGAGCAAGGTTGGCACTCAACCCGAAAAGTGTCGATTCATGGTTCCACAAGGGAAGCTTCTGGGCCATATCGTTTGTAAAACGAGGCTAAAGACTGATCCCGACAAAGTTCGAGTAATAGTGGAGCTGGAGTCCCCTACGGATGTAACAAGAGTAAAGTTCTTTTTAGGACACATCGGCTACTATAGGTGATTCATTAAGAACTTCGCACAAGTCTCTTGCCCCCTCGACAAGTTGACACGGAAGGGAGAGCCGTACATATGGGTACGGAACAGGACACTGCTTTCAGGGAGTTGAAAACAAGGTTGCTCAGGGCACCAATTCTCGTGTATCCCAAGTGGGATAAGGAGTTTAGGTACACGTGGATGCCTCCAACTTTGCAATAGGTGCAACCCTTGCCCAGGTTGGCGACCACGGTCTCGATCACCTGATCTATTTCGCCAGCAGATTGCTGTCAAAAGCCGAAAAAAACTACAGCACCACGGAGCGGGAGGCTCTCGGTATGATATATGCCATCCAGAAGTTCAGACACTACCTCCACGCAGCATCGTTCACATTTTATGTGGACCATCAAGCATTGATGTACCTCGTCAATAAGCCGATCATTCAAGGAAGAATAAGCAGATGGCTATTGTTGTTACAAGAGTTCACGTTCATAATCATCGTGCGACCCGGAAAAAGCCATGTGATCGCGGACCACCTCTCTCGACTCAAATCTGGAGAACCGTCAGAAGGGGTTAATGACGACTTTCCGGACACACATCTGTTCTGCATCGCCATTCTCCCAGCATGGTACATGAGCATTGGTGAGTACCTCTCGATGTCACAGTTCCCGAGGGAGATGCTACCCGATGAACGAAGGAAACTGGTGTTGAGAAGTAGAACATTTCAACTTATAAATGGATTATTGTATAAAATGGGACCGGACCAAGTACTCAGAAGGTGTGTTTTGGAGGAAGAGATTCAAAGCGTGCTACGGGAGGCACACGAAGGCCCAGCAGGCGGGCACATGGGACTCGACACAATAGCACAGAAGGTGTTGTTGGCAGGATTGTGGTGGCCCACGCTACACAACGATGCCCGAGAGTGGTGGTAGGATGTGACACCTGTCAAAGGGCTGGGAAGCCATTAAAGCGGGACTTCATGCCTTTGCAACCCTCCTAAGCACAGGAACTCTTTGAACGATGGGGCTTGGATTTCATCGGACCCCTGAAGGTAAGCAAGGCTCAGATATGCCGATACATCGTGGTAGCCACGAAATACATGACCAAGTGGGCGGAAGCACGGGCCTTGCCGGACAACTCAGCCTTGAGCATGACAAGGTTCATTTATTGTAATGTCCCCTTCTCTGCAGTAATGCAATTTTATGCCTGATTAGCCTATCTAGCCATCCGGATAGTCTAATGGCCGCTTTTCAGAGGATGCCAGTCAGTCACAAGTGCTACGTGGACATTTATTTTAT
>MU224916.1:1397916-1460801 GCA_018584345.1 Thuja plicata
AGCCACCTGCGGTAAGAAGGGAGCCTCCCCTATTGCTGAGAGGAGAGATTTATCTCATTATACTGTTGCCTAAAGTTACAATTTTGTAAGGTGTAGTCTTAGTGGCTTACAAAATTTTTAGCCAACACATACGACGAGTACTCTCGCACTAGCACTGTGTCCTATATGAATTGCGATGTTGGGATTTCCTTTACAAGCATGGAACTTTGAAGAGTGTTTGGTTTACCGAACGGAGCGCAAAAGATTGATCTCAAGGGCAAGAAACTCACCGCAAAGGTGAAGGATTTCTACATAAGGCTGATATGCAAAAATAACCTCTCAGAGGCAGAGGACTCTATCAGGAAGTCTTCACAGGGCCGAGGGGTGAAGAAGTCTTTCGTGAGAGAGGGGCATTGGCGTAGTCTCATGGATGTGGTCGAAAGAAGACTTACGGGTTCTAGTAGGGCTTTCGATATTTCATTTCCGCAGATATCCCTGATGAACAACTTGATGGGAGGCAAGGGATACGACTGGGCGGAGTTGTTATCCGAGCGCATGCATTAGTTTATGACTCTCCAGCACAAGAGCTTCTACATGTTGCATTATGCTATCAGATTACTTCTCGACGCATTAGTCAGGTAGATCCCGGAAGCCACTCTGTCCAGAGAAGTTAAACCAGGACCTTTGGCCCTAGGCAAGCCTCCTATTATGTATTGGAGACACTTTGACGTCCCTACTGGTTAGAAGGCTCTTCCAGGACAGAAGCGACGCAGGCAAGCAGTCTCAGCGTCTGCATCTGAGGACATAGACAGCGGGCGAGGGGAGACATCCGAGAGTGACGCAGATGAGGATGACATAGCAGAGGGTGACCCCAGGGAAATGGCCGTTACCATAGCAGACACGCCTACACCGGTTCTATTTACCCCACCAATGCTCTCCCAGACTGCACATTTGACTCCCACAACAACATTTGGCTAGCAGTGCACACCCGAGAGTTTGGCTTCTACACAAGTGGCCACACCCGCTTTTGGTCAGTTGCGGACACCAGTCACCATGACTCCATTAGTAGTACAGAAGGCATTACCTTCAGTAGAGGCAGTAGTGGGAGACAAGATAGAGGAGTCAGACCAGCCTGTTAGAGAGGGCCAAGTCCAGTTTGCAGTGGTCGGGACAGATGCTGTGGTGACCATTGACAGGGCCTTGTTGGATCCACCTCGATCCGACCCTTCTTCCATTGAGGGCATGTGTAGTTGGCTTAGTCGACGATTTCAGATGGCTTCACTGGCCTTAGCGGGAACGTCACTTCTCTCTCCTAGACGAGAGGTATCCCTGGAGGTGATCGATCTGGATGCAGTGGCATCCCCTACAGCTGATCACACAGCGCACTTGGCAGTGGAGGGTGTTGCACAGGATTTGGGTGTGGCATCCACTACAGCTAATCACAGAGCGCACTTGGCAATGGAGGGTGTTGCACAGGATTTGGGCAAGGAGGGCAGACAATCAGCCGTGAAGAGTCTTGTAGTCATAGAGGGGCTGGGTGAATCTATGATTCAGCTCTTAACGGAGCCCACGGAAGGCATTGCGGCATACCTCGTAGATATGGTAGCCCATGGCCGTCAGGTGATGGCTTCCGCACAGTCTCGGGCTAGGGAGAGTGTCACGGCCAACTTGGAGCGGTTATTGACCTTTGTTAGGGTTGGTTGCCCCATAGCTATTGCAGCCTGCTTTGAGGCAGGAGGATGGCCCACAGTCGAGACGGTGGAGATGTTGACAGCCTGGGCAGTTATGGAGCCTAAGGTAGAGAGTCGCATAGAGACTCTTGTGCAACAGGTAGAGCAGGCCTTCAGAGAGGGCTATTACACCCTGAGGCGTACGGAGAAGGTTTCCGAGGGATAGGAGATGGCACGGGTGGCTGCACACAGTGCTTGGGAGGAGTTGGCCACTCGATTAGAGGCCACTGAGTGGGACCTGGCTCATCGTACCCAGGAGTTGGCTCATAGTACCGAGGAGTTGGCTCGCCAGCAGGCCAGTTGGGCAGCAGAGCACAGTGAGTTGGTGGTTCAGGTGGAAGCTGCCAGGATAGCGAAGCTAGCTATGGATGCACAGGTGGCTGCAGAGAGACTTTCCTTTGACCTACAACTGGAGGAGATAGTTGCAAAACGACGTACCTTGGACACTTATCTCCCCCAGGCTCGGGAGGATGCGGACCAAAAGGAGAAAGAGTTGTTGGAAGCCGCCATGATGGTTAAGAATGCGTTGGAGCATTGGATGGTCGTGGAGCGGGACTTGACGGCTCGGACAAAGCAGGTTTATGCGCTGCGAGCTCAGTTGGCTTCTTCGACCTCTTCAGGGATGCCTTCTCAGACCCCTTCTTCTCAGTTGTGATTTTATGGTTGTAGTCACATTTGTCTCCATTTGTTGTTAAGTCGTCGGAGATGACTTGTCTTTTTGGGGGGGATGATGTTGTCGGGTATTATGTAATTAATGTTGTTGGTTGGGAACTAGCTAGTGACCGGAGGTTAGGGAAGTTGGCGCACGGTTACCAACCGTCGTGTCCCTTCGGTCCTTTATATCCTTGTACTACCTTCAGGTAAGGAAGAATGTTATGCACGGAAGACATCATATTGTAATCACTTGAATGAATGAATAATAGAATTATCCTTTGTTTTATTGCTGTCATGTTCTGTGTATTCAATTCTACAAGTAACTAAGTTTACCCTGAGATGCAAACAAAGGCCTAGATGAATGCATCTCGTTATTTGCTATAGCTTGCTGTATATTGGGTATTTCTCATGAAGTTGTTCAATTTTTTGTCAAGACTCAAAACGTTTATTGGAAGGGCAGTTGAATAGTTCCATCAGCATCCTTCAAGTTGCATCACTAGTTGTGTAAGAACCCTCTATGGTTCTAACTCTGTCAGCACTACTGGAAATACTCTTTTGTTTTGAAACTTTGTATTTTTTGAAATTTTCAGAATATTTGTTTTTTTTGTTTGGTTTTTTGAGAATTTTGAAAACAACAATGCATGAAATTCAAAGATAATTACACAAGCTGAACACAATGTAATTTTATTTGCTAACAATTTATTTGCAAATATTTACAATGACCCAAACATGCATCTACAAATTTATTTAATGCCAACAAAGGAACCTGGCCTCCAAACACATGAAGCTGGATGAGTTAATCTGAAACGCAGCCACTGAAGGATGAATGGCTAGATGTTTAGGCTTCGATTCATGATTGAAAGGCACCAATACCACAAAACGTGCCCGCTAGAAACCCAATGCCAACCCTGGAAGTATTAATGTAGCCTCAAATAGACCTGCGACCACTCCATAACCTCAAACGCATATCCTTATATGGGCTGGAATCTGCATAAATATCAATCTCTTGGCCCTTGCAAACAAAGTCTGTAATAATATGAAGCTTCTACTCACTGAATTTTGCAACCAATTATATCAACCTTGGCCTTTGGATAAAGCCAATGCTTGACACAATTCAATGGACATTTAACCACCTCAGAGTGTTGAAAACTTAGTAGAATTTGACAAATACTCCAAGTCTGGAACTCAAACTCTTGTTTCCAGCTCCTTCAACAAATTCATCAAAACCAAATGCACATGTAGAATGAATCAATTTTCTCATATAAAGAGTTTTATAACTCTCAATAGAAAATCAAACCAGTAGCTTCAAACTTACACCTCACATAACATAAATCATAACGTAGCTTTTGAATATATTTGCTTTTGATGATTTGAAATATAATAATTAATTATAGTTCCCTCCAACACTTAAGCGCCCAAACAACACTTTATTAAATAATCATTTAATGAACTTGTCACTTAATAATAAGCTCAACTTAATTATTAATTAAGTATAACTTAATTAATAATCATTAATTAAACCAATCGCTTATTAATTCCTTAAGATGAATAACTCACAATTTAGGTACTCACTGCCTGAGCCTGACACCTAAGTGTCCTGCCAAAAATAGCAACTAGCTAAAAACGACTTACTATAAATAGTAAGTCTCGGAATGAAAGCTTTGACGATGTCTGTACAACTCCATGCTGCTACCAACTGTCCAGGTGCCCTCCTAAAGATAGAAACTCTGACTTTCCCAAATTAGACACTTATTAAAAATAGTAAGTGTGCCAATCTGACTCAAACAAAGAGTAATCCTGAACATCCCTGTCCCCCGAAATGGGAATTGGCCTCCTGTTCTGCCAACTGAGACCCTCTAACCAACTGACTTAGCCTACGAGGGCCAGTGATAGGCTAATCCAAACCACAAACCATATCATCTCTGAAAGGGAACGTTACAAGTTGGGCCAATGGTGAAATTATTAACTTGCTTTTAGGCAAATCTCCATCATGAAGGTTGTTACAACCACTCACGGGCAATCAGTTCTGAATCATTATTTCTGCTTCTTACCTCAGTACGTTGCTGCCACCTTGAAAGCCCACTACTTCTAATGAAACTATCTTAGAGTGGGCCTTGAACTTGTAGTTACCTTTGCATCTCCTAGGATAGACACGTAGTGTACATGGAGATCATCTTAGCCTTCAAAATGGGCCTTGAAAGATCCCCAACTGGACTTCTAAGGAAAAAATCTGATTTCTTTTGTTTGTGTTCTTGTCTTTGGCCAACGATTCAGTAAAACAGTCTAATTTTTTGGTCTTTTGCAATATATGATTTTTTTTTGTGTTTTTCTCTTTTTCTGATTTTTCTGGGTTTTTTGACAATATCTTACACCAAGATCTAAAATTCTGAGCTTAATTTTTAATTCAAACCTCTCTAAATGGGCCGTACCAGGCTGTACAACACGGTTGTAAGTAACAGCGGCAATTTCTTGAATTGAAATTAATGTTGCAACCTACGATCTGCTCCCAGTGCATGGATCTTCTGATGATATCCAAAAAATCTCTGAATTGATGATGCTTGCAGCTGCTGTAGCCTCAAGCCAAGCTAGGGGAGATGTAGTCTTTGCCTGGAACTGTACAACAATCTATTAATGCTCGGGAAATGACTAAAATGCTGCCTATACCACCAATCTGCTACTGCTGTAGATATTTTACTCAAAACCTAGTTTGATGCTATATTATTTTCCTCCAAAGATGACGTCAGCCTTTGCCTGCAAGTGTACGGCTAGGCTAGGATTTAAGAAATAACATAAGTCTGCCACCAATTCTCAGATCTGCAATTTTGGACTCACTCTATTTGATCTCCACAATTATGATTCAAAGTTTCTTCTCCATAATCCAATCCCTCTCTGAGAATAGTTCTGATTTGTGATGAAAGCTGATACTTGAAAGGCTGGGGTTTCGTCCAGCTCCCTCTACCTCCAAAAGCTTTTGTTCTTGGAAGCCTGAATAGTGGTCAAACTCCACCCAAAGTTCAAACTGCAATAGCTGATGTAAAATGATAACCTGGAATGCTCAAGAAGGATGCCCAACTTGCTTTTTAATCACTTCCTTTCTCCTTCCATTTGGATCGAACCCTTTTAGGGTTTCTCATGAAATATTTTAAAGCATATTATTATATTCTTTTATTTTATTTCTCCTCTTCTAGGAGTTCAAACCCTCTAAGGCATAATTTTATTATTAAGAATGCCCCCCCTTCTACAAAATGATTCATAATTTCTTACCCTGGGAAAATGTTCATGAGCCTTACTATATTTTATTATAACATAACTGATTAGATTTAATCACTTTATTATAATTAATTAAAATCAAACTTTGTACATAATTTAATTATTTCCAATTTATTCATAAATTGACCATTTGGAGTCCAAATTGAATTTTGAATGATGCCACTTGTTCATGGATGATACCCGAATGTTGCAGGCCAACTGATAGTCTCCCCGAAAAAATAGGGATCCTCCCTAAAAAAATTAGGAACCACAACCAAAGTCTTTAAAATGATCTTGGAGGTCCCTTGATGCATTTCGGTCAACTCCCAGTCAATCCCTAAAAAGTATGAATCCCTCCTAAAATCTAGGAAAATGTCCCAAATTGCTCAAAATGGCTCACAAAGCTCTTGCATAGCTCCACAAGCCTTTGAAGGAGTCCCCTCTCTGTACTGATGACCTACAGGAACTCGGATAATAGGTCAACCATTTGACATCTGCTAAACAGTCTAAGAAAGGGACATTATAGTCCTCCCTTCCCGGAGTTGGTTGCCCACAAGCAACGACATAGCTGGATGTTGAAGTATAATCTCTCTTTTCCAAGTGGCATCCTCCAAGGGCAAGTCCCTCCAACAAGCCAAGTACTCCTTGATTACTTTGCTCAACCTGCTTTCCCTCAAGTCTAAAATCTCAGGAGGAATTAGAATCAATCTGCTCTCATCCAATGGAGGTAACTTGGGTGAAGGAACAATACGCTGCCCCAAAGCCTTCTTCAAGCACGACACATGAAATGCATTACATATCTTGCTCTCAGAAGGTAACTCAAGCTCGTATGCCACCTCTCTAATCCTCCTCAATACTCTATATGGTTCATAAAACCGCAGCTTGAGTTTCTCGGCGCCACTCCTCTTAACTTTACTCTGTCTGTAGGGCTGAAGGCACAAAAAGACCATGTGTCTAACCTCAAATGATCTCTCTGTCCAATGTCGTTCGCATACATCTTTTTTTGATTCTCTGCATGCTGAATATTATCCTTAAGTCCCTTAAGGATATCCTGATGGTCGTATAACAAATCCCAAGCTCTAGGCGCTCTAGTATCACTCAACGCCAAGTCCACAAATGATAATGCATCATAACCATATAAAGCTTGGAAGGGAGTCCTACCAATGGACATGTGGTACGTAGTATTATAACAATACTCACCCAAATACAACCAATGCACCTATGCTCTCTGCTGTCCCGAAACATAATTACACAGATACGCCTCAACCCATTTATTAACTATCTACGTCTGCCCATCTGTTTGAGGGTGGTAACTGGTGCTAGGGGTCAACTCTGTACGTGCTAACTGAAATAGTTTCTGCCAAAAGATGCTCATGAACTTGCTATCCCAGTCACTGACAATGGTCTTGGGGAGTCCATGGAGTCTAAACACCTCACGTAAGAATAACTCCCGCCTAAGATGTTGTGGAGTCAGTTGCAATAGGGAAAAAGTGTGCATACTTCATCAGTGTATCCACAACCACATAAATGCAATCCTTTCCCTGGACTCTCGGAAGACTTGTAATGAAGTCCCGTCAATGTGAGTTTCTTGCCACTACAACATGTAGAATCAAATACTCAATATCCCAAGGTGGAATATCAAATTTCTCTTGAACAAAGACACCGTATATGCTGAAAATTGCGAGAAAAGATCATCAAGATGACTCCAAGGCTCCTTCAAATGGTGGACATAACTCAATTGTAATGATTTGATATGCTGGTATCATGAGGGGACTTATGCTAGTTCAATAAGATGCATCAACTTGACTTGCAAATGATATGGCTTCACACTGTGCAATGAAAATATTTTAACTTCCAACTTGCTATGAACTTAAACTTATGAATCTTAAACTACTCCTACTTCTATACTAGGATGCAAGGAGTTGTGAATATTCTTTAGACTACTAGATTTGGTCGTGTCATCAACTCCACCAACCTAGTGCAATCTTCTAAGGTATGCTTGAAAAATGTTCAAATCTCTATCATTTCATCAACTTCATCTATGGATGCAAATCAATGAGAAAGTACTAATTGAAGTTCAGCTTATGATTATGCCATTTGACCATGCAAGACGTACTTACAAGCAATAAGCAGCTAGTAGTTTGGTAAAAAGGGACATTACAATATCCTACACAAAACCCAATTTGATGCAATATTATTTCCCTCCAAAGATGATATTTGGAGGTGATTTGAATATGTTTTATCTTTCTTAATGTTTGCATGGGTTTTATGGAGTTTTTGGAGAGTGGTGTTCAGTTTTGGCACATCCAAATTGCATATGTCATGTACAACTCAAGCTATATCATTGCTGCATTTTCTAGGAGTATTGGAAATAGTATATAATGTCATTTAATGGTCTGGATTCCTCAGAGTTTTGAGAAATATTATGTATAAAATCTGAAATAAAATATGGAAATGTCAGCCTTACCTATTTCAAGTTTCGTCAATTTTTTGAGTTTTGTCAAATTTCAAAGTTTATTAGTTTGGAAAACAGGGAAGCCTGGTACAATTGAAGTGATTGGAGGCTCTTGAGAGGTCTCAGAGTTTTGGTTTTTGTAATAGAAAAGGCAACATACAAATCGACTCCAATAAGAGATTCTGGAATATCCTTGCTAGTAGAAACTTGTCCATCGGATGGAGAGTGCATTGGTTTTGCAATATTTTCTTTGGAGAAGCATGCGGCGATTCATTTTAGATTTGAGCGTTCGGGGAGAATACATAATGTTGGAGCTCAACTCCCCCACCACCAGGTAGGCTTACCTCCTCGAGCCAAATTACCTTGCTCAATGGCATGCAAATTTTTACTTTGGGTCGTGGAATGATCAACAGAGAAGCATTTTCTACTTTTTGGAAGCAATTATTTTATAATCCATTGGCTGCATCTAGCATTAATCTCACCCACCTTTAGTGAAATCTCTGTAGGGAGACCATTGGCTAAATCCATTTCCACACAAATGCGTGCATATGTTGAGTTTTGATAATTATCGTTTCCTCTGAACTGCAATGTTACTTGATCAAGCCATTGTCATTGGTCTGCAAACAATCTAATTCAGAGAACTGGAAGGGAAGATAGAGAAGGCGTACCTAAATGAATGCAAAAGAGGTCTTGGTCCACAAATCAAAAGACAACAACTAGGATTTCATGCAAAGAAAGTCTCCTTGAAAAACCCAAGGACCATTTTCAAACACCTTCACTTTGTTAGCAAGAGACCCAAATTCAAGAATTATAAACCCTTTTGTGCAGAAAAATATATTGATTTCATCTTCCATTAAAGATTCCCCATTTTCTAGGATCCAGGCATGGAAGTTGCATAGTTTCAGCGAAGATTTCATGAATCTACAAATTAGAGCATAGTCCTATAGGCACTCTTCTCTATCACAAGCCAAACCATCGAAACAAACTTTTGGGTTATCAGCACATCGTTTAACTGAAAAATGAGGGAGCTGAAATGTTAGAGCCCTTGGAGGAATTCACCAAAAAAAAAGAGAGGGGATGTGTTCCTACTTTGGACCTTGAATCAGATCCGTTAACCATAGGGCACAAAGGTTGCCTGGGGCGTAATGGTGCCATGTAGAGGGTGAAGGCTTGGAATTGCAAGTCCTAGCTACATTGCAAAGGATTGCGTTGAAATCCATCCTTCCATCTGAGGGCAGCGTCAATTCCACAAGAGTAGGGCAAAGAAAACCCATGCAAACACCAAGAAAGTTGCCAACACCATGAGATTCACCTAAGGAAGCTAAGCATGAAAGAACAAGAGGAGATGAGCGCAGAAGAGCAGGAGCAGGAATGGAGCGTGACATAGTGAAGTCTATATAATTGACAAACAATATAATTTACTAACATTTACTAACCTACTACCATAGTTGCCGGTTCGAGTTCGGGGACGGGTATGGGTACGAGAACCCGATGCGTGGGTGCATGATTTTTTTTTTCTTTGGGTGCGTATGGGTACGTGTGTATATATATATATATATATGCATTAAATTTACAAAAAAGTAAGAGAGGATTATTGTTATAAGTAACGAGAATGAGGATAGGTTGAGTGAGGGCGTTGCAAGTGGGCTCCTTCCCCGCGTGTGCTCTAGAGACGTGCCCACCTTCCAGACTCTCGGCGGTCTTGTGTTATGTTTGTTTTTGGGATGGTCTTTTGTCTTTCTTTTTCTTCTTAGGTCTGTAGCCCCGACTGCTTGGTTATTCTTTGGTATTTTGCTTGTTGTATGTGCTCTTGCTGGGTGTTTTTAGGGCTCGATCCTTTCTTTTTCCCGGGCTTGTGTTGCATATAGGGCAAATGATGTTAAAGACAATCATTCCAAGGAGAGGCAGAATGAGCCCAATTCGAACAATGATGATGGCCGGGGTGCTCGTGAGTTTAGAGGCTCCAAACCTTCATATAAGGCAGTGGTTGCAGATGGGTCTGTACCTAAATGCCCAGATTCTGCTTTTTTTGAAAGTACGTCGATTGAGAAAGATGTGGGAGTCAGAGGAGAACAGTCCAACAATAGTCACTATATCATATATTCTCTCCGAAGAGAAAGTACATTGCTTATATAAAACTTGAAGGGGTGTGACCAAACGTCACCACCGATTCCCAACCGCCGTCCGGTAGTAACTAAGTACCGTCGGCTACACATAATATAACTAACACAACATAAAGTAAGTAATACAGCTAACATCATCCCCCCCTAAAGAAAAGTTGTCTCCGGACGACAACACAATGTTCGGGACAAAACAAGATAGGAATGAGGAACCACTACATATAGGAACCAAAACATGTTTCTCACCCCTACCAAGTGCTTCCAATCTAGTGCTGAAATGATATTGCCTCCATAGCCAATCTGTCCTCAGTCTTGCTCTACTGCCTCCAACCTGGTGGTCAGCTCCTCCCGAGCTCTCTGTGCATCCACCATGGCAGCCTCATGTCCAGCCGAGACATACTCTGAGTGCCTCAAAGCGTAGTAACCTTCTACCTCTCTCGCCACCATTGGCGCGCGGACAATCCATGCCTGTAGCATCTCTGTGTCTTATCTGCTCAACTCTGTGTGTTCACAACCTCCAAATCCATCTCCCTTGTCGGCTTAGGGTTTCCCCTCCAACACTTAGCTTCAGTCTTCTTTCTCATCGTGCAGAACAAACCCAACCACTTACCCTGACGGTGCTAGTACCCCAAACTCTAGGTTGTAGTGTGCCTCAAAAATAAAATGGGGGTCTGGGGGCAATGCCCCCAGCAGGGTCGAGGGGCAGCGCTTACGGTGCCTGTGCAAACCCACACAAAAGTCCATGGCGCACACTGTTTTCGTGATTTTCGTCCAATGCCATACTCTTTCTGCCAATCGCTTACGGTGCCTGTGCAAATGGCCATTAACTGTATTTTCTTCACTACCTGCTTATGTCCTTCCCTTCGGTGCCATATGCTACTCACTGTGAACTATTCTTTATTTGTCATTTTTTTTTTAATAGAAATATAACCGTTTGTCATTCCCAGACTACTTGGAGCTTGTACGGTCACCTTATCAACTCGATACTTCAGCCGTACGGATGCCTTCCCTTCATTGCTTTGCTGTTCGAACGAAAGTTTTTGCTTATTTTTCCCACGCTTTACTCTTCAATCTCCTTGTTTCCTTTGCCGTATGGCCTGGTTGTGCACTCTTCTACGTGTCGTATGGTTCTTCTTTTTTTCCCAAATACCTACTGCCGTACGGTATGTACTTTTGCCCGTGCTTCCGTCTGGCACTGTGTGCTCGAGTCCGTATAGGCTTGCACGAAAATGCTCGGCTGTGTCGTGGTCGTACGGTACTTAATGCCCAGGCATTGGCAAACAAACACCACGGCGTCATTCGGAGGCTACCAGGATAACAGGCGAGGGGGAAATAATAACAGTAATAACAATAACAACCGAAGCCGCATCTAGTATGATGCCAAAGGGAGACCTATCATCCAATGCAGGGCCTGTAGCCAATGGGGGCACTTTGCTCGGGACTGCAAAGCCGAGGCTACTTCCCCACAACACGTGTAAATGGTGTGGTCCCAGCGACCACGACGATGCACACTGTCCGAAAGGAGTGAACCTCATAAACATTGATAATACCGTGCTCGTACTTACAAGGGGCCAAGCGAAGAAGGCCACATATCCAGATCCCCATACGGAGACGGAGAGGGCACGCGAAGCAAAAGCAACAATTGAGAAGGAGATGGCTGCACAACGGAAGAGCACCCAGGAAGCTACCATCACCTCACGCACGACGACTGAGGAAAACATCTTAAGGCAGGTATTATAGACGAAAGTGCCGGTAAAACTCCAAGACCTCCTGGAGACCATACCTCAATTAAGGACAGCTATCCTTAACACAAGACCATCACAACCTCGTCAGGTACCCGAAACTCCTCCAAGTCTTACCACAGATCCTATGTTGCTCGTCGTGAATAGTGGGCGTCACCTAGTGGTGGTCGAGATGGGTATCCTTGGCACCACTCTCACAGACACCATTGTAGATGGCGGGTCCGGAGTAAATGTACTTCCGGAGGAGACATGGAAAAAGTTGGGGAAACCCATGCTGTGGCCTCCGACATTCAACCTGTTGGGAGCGGACCAGCACGACATCAAACCCATTGGAACCCTCATGGCTCAATGCGTGATGATTGGTACACAGCCCTTCGTACTCGACTTTGTGGTGATCCCACTAAAGAAAAAGGGGTACGATGCTATTTTGGGACGAGGGTGGCTCACCTCGGCCAAGGTGAACCACAACTAGAAGCAGAACAAACTCACCATGGAGAAAGCCAGGAGGAAATACGTGATTGACCTCCGCACGCAAATGGTGAGTGAGGAGTTAGCATCTTTGGACTCAGAATCCGAAGGAGAGCAATTGGGAGAAGAAGGAGGGCAAAAAAGAATGGAGCCCAATGATGAAGGGGTGTTGAAGTTGGAAGAATGTTCTAGGGATGATGGAGATTCAATGAATGGCCTCTTTCATTGGCAAATAGAAGATTATGAGTTCTTCACACCATCTTGTAACATGCTAAGCATTAGGGAGGAGGAAGCCACCCCCGCACAACAATTTACAAAGGAAGAACCCATCAAATACCAGGAGGTAAAATCAAAGGGGAAAAACCTCGGGGATGACGCTCGTGTCGGAGACGATTGGAACCTCGTGGTCGCAGCCTTCAAAATCTTTATTCTCCTTCTTATGTACGGGCCAACGATGGTGATCCCTATAGATTTTATGGTTTCCAGCCTTTGGATCGCCATCGAAAACAAACCAAAGGACAAAGTTCGGGAAGTCGGCTACGACGGGGCCATCTAGTTGTGGACTCTTGACGGACGGGAGATAATTGAGGCCATTAGCAGTTCCAAATCGAAACCTCACCCGGAGAGGATGGACAAAACACCCGAAAGGATGGACAGAGCACCTGAAGGGAAGGAAGGGGACTCGAGAAACCCAAGAGGTGGGACGGACGACCGGAGAGGCACCCGGAAGGTAATTAGATTAGGCAATTTAAAAAAAAAGAGTAAAGTGTTCGTACGGTTTGATGTCGTACGACCGTATGGAAACCAACCCCAAAATGTTAAAGGCGTCGTACGGTAGAAGGCCGTACGGGCCCACGAACTACACAGTTGAAAAAGGAAAAATTTCGCAGATAAGCTATTTATACCGTACGGCCGTAAGGACGACAAAAATGATGCCAAAAATGGTGACCGTACGACAAAATGCCGTACAGACGTGCAAAACGTAGAAGGAATCAAACAAACCATACGAACAGTACGAAGGGAAGGAAAAACATAATGAATAAAGGTCGTGCAGCCATATAGAATGTGTTATAAACCAACGCCTGGGCACTAAGTACCGTCGGCTACACATAATATAACTAACAAAGCATAAAGTAAGTACTGCTAACATATGTTGAATGCTATTAAGGAGGAGCAAACTAGGCTTAAGAACATTGCAGTTTTCTTTGTTTGCATGGATCTTAAATTTCTTCCTGCTTGCAAATTTCTTGATGGTTGGATTAACAATGTTTGGGGCAAAAAGCTCGGTAATTTTTAAAGTTTTAGCAGAATGATACAGAAGGGTTTGTTTGTGGTTTTCTTTAAGAACCATGCTATGCAAGAAAAGGTGTGAAATAAGAGTTTTTGGAACGTTGGGCAGACCATGTTCAGAGTGCTACCATGGTCTCCCAAAGGCAATCATGAGAATGTTATTTCTCAAGCCTCTCCCTTTTGGATAGAACTCAAGGGTATTCAACCAGAATTTTGGTCCTTACGTCATATGTTAAAGCCTTTAGGCTCTGTTCTGCAAGTCAAGGACACTAAGGTCACTCTCCCCGACCTTAATGCCCGCATTCTTTTGGCTCCCACCCCGGCGGTTACTTGGGTTTTGTCTCCTTCTTTAGGGAGGAGTTTAATTAATCCTCTACTGACATTACTCCCCAAAGTCCCAACATCAAAGGCATATCTGTAAAGGTCAAAGAGTTCAACTGATATCCACTTTTTGGCTTTGTAGAATTCAGCAGGTAAGCCATCAATTCTGGGGGATTTTCCATTGGCCAGAGGCCCAATGGCATCCTCAATTTCTTGAATGGTAATTCCTTGCTTAATCTGCTAAATTGCTCCTTGTTAATTTTCCTTGGGATGATACTAGTGCATTGTGCCATACAAAGGAAGTTCCCTTTGTTATGTTCAGAGCTGAATAGATTTTTATAAAATTCCACAAATGTGTTCATAATAGTATTATTATCACTGCTAAATCCATCTTCTGTCTGTATACCATTAATAATTTCTCTGCTCTGTTTTGCTCTAATAATATTGAAAAATTATTTTGTGCCTCTGTCTTGGGGGTTACCTTCCCATTTTTTGCTCTGTTTGCAATTGTGCTGAAACATATGAACATGTTTTTTTTTACTGTCAGTGGGCTAGTAAGATTTGGTTTGTATTTTTTGGTAATAAAGTCTGTTTGAATCATGAGCATGGTCTGTCTTGGCATGAAGTTTTGGCTGGTTATGTTGATGATTTTGATAGTAAACTTAATGTTTTTTGGCTGACCTTCACCACTGAAGTCTTATGGCTCATTTGGAGACCGAGAAATGAGGATATCTTCCAATCTAAGAAGAGGGATCCTACTCAGTTTAACCCAAAACTCACACATTTTTCTATCTTGAAACAGGTAACAACGACCATTCAAGTATCTAAGGAAAGATTTCAGAGATTGATAGATGAAGGGGCTATGATATTGTTCCCTAAAGACATACAAAACTTCACTGCCACCAATGAGGCACCTGCTTTGACAGATGACAATAGAACCAGTGGCAATAGGGCGGTCATCGATGAACTCAACCATCCAAATGCTCTGATAGGAGATAACAGAATTGAAGAGACAACATACAAGGATGGAAATATTCCAGACACAAACAGTTCAGAGAACAATAATGAGCAATGGGGAGCTGATGATCACAGGCAAAGCAATGAAATTGAATGAATCTGATTCACTGAGGATAACACAAAATTTTGTATATATCCAGCCTGGATATAATTTTGTATAGTTTCATTTTTCTTCAGACCTTATTCTGATTGTATATTCTAGAACATAGAACTTTAAGATAGTAAATTCTATAGGTCTAGTACAGTCAGAATATTTATTAATGCTCTTATACTTGTAAACAATTGATTCTATATTATTAATAGAAAAAAAAGTAAGAGAAATACAGAGAATTGTAAAACTAAATAATTTCATAGTATGATACTTGATCATTGATCTATGTTCACAATTCTAATGAAAATCATTACATTGAATTACTGGATTACAAAATGAAAATGTAGTTCATGAAACATGTTTCAGTGTTCAATGTTCAATGTTCATCAATCATCGAAGGGATTATAAAAAAAATCATTATCTATGGGATTTTCAGTGGCTTAAGTAGGTCATCATCGTCATTAGAACCCAAAGTTGTTCCACTAGCACTAGATGCACCATGTGGTATGTCATCATCATTATCCACATCAACCATAGTGGCCTTAGCAAGATCTTGAATGGTTGCGTCCAAGTCGGCATACTTGGGTGCTATATCCCAAAGCTTCCTTGCCCCCTCCTTGTATTGGGGATTCTTATGTGATAGAAGACGAAAATTGGTGTGAATATACACCAAGTCTTCAACTTTTTTTGCAGCCAACCTGTTACGCTTCACTAAGTGGATAAAGGAGTATGTACTCCAATTCTGCTCAGTGGCAGAAGAGCTTGCAACCTGGAGAGAAAACCCACAAAATAAAATATAAAAAATGCAAGATAAATTCAAGGATGTTGAGTGTTGAATTCTACAATACAAGTGGCCAAAAAAAAACCTTGTGAGAGGATCTTTATTGCAATAGCTTGGAGGTACAAATAATCTTGACCGTGGAGGTACCACCATGTGATAGCATCCATTTTGCATTGGTCTTTGACAACACAAGGGGAAAGGTTTTTTCTTGAGACAAACAGTCCAAATTCTTTCCTAACACTTGACTCCACTTTTGGATCACTGAAGAGTCTACTAAATGCCCTCTTGTACCCATTGGCAATTTCAGAATCTCTATATGGTGGCACTCTACCTGGGATAGGAAGTACTTGTGAGCTATAGTACCTGAGAGATAGACCATATGCAAGGAGGTGCAATGGTGTGGTCATCTTGTTCCAACAATGTAGAACAATGGCTTCCACTTTTTTGTAAAAGGTGTCTTCAAAATCATTCTCTCCTTTGTATTACGAATTTTATTTTCTCCAACATTGTGTCCATGCTATCATAGACATCCCCCAAGCATTGTTCATCTGTATCAACAAATTCAAGCATAGGCATGATAGGTTAGGTGAATTCCTATACATATTCCACACGAACCCACCAATCATCATCCAAGATCAATGCCTTCACCTTTTGGGCCCTCTTTGAATTTGATTGCTTCCAGATACCCCATTGGTTGCTAATAACCATCTGACTCAATGCCTCTTTAACCTTCACAAGTCGTCTCAGAAAAATTGTGTGAGATGCAAACCGGGTCTCAACAACCTAAGGACATGTTAATAGTAAGTTAATAACACATTAAAAATTTATAAATAACGCGAAAAAGTATTTTGTTTAGTTATGTAAAACATGACAAATGAAACTAAATAAATTAAATATTAAAATTTAGCTTCAATAATTCCAATCTTGAAAAATTTCTGAAAATTGCTTGTGATGTATGGTGGTTTGTCACAAACATCTGGATCTCTTCAGCTTTCTGGTATATTTCTTTCACCAACTCTATTTGGGTGACAATTGCTTGCATCACCAAATTGAGCGAGTGTACGGTGCACGGTGTCCAAAAGATGTCCTCATATCTAGCCTCTACCAAAGCACCTGTAGTCCTGCAAACTTTTGCATTGTCTGTAAATACTTGGACAACATTTTCATGACCCATCGTCTCTATGGAGTCAATGAGAACCCTAGAAATGAACTTTGAATCTTTCACTTCCCCTTTATAGTCAACCGACCTCAAAAACATTGCCCCCTTGAGGGACACTGCAATAACATTGATCAATGGACGTTTTTTGAAATCTTTCTATCCATCAGAAACAATAGATACCCCTGTTTGAACCCAAGAATCTCTAATTGGTTTTAGTTGTGCCTCTACAAATTCTCTCTTTTCAATAAGGTGGTACACACCTTTTGATACCTACGACCTGTGCAACCAGGAGGTGCATTAGTTATTGCTGACACCATATCCCTCCGATATGGTGATCTCACCAAGTTGAATGGAAGACCATTCGCATAGAGGCAAGGTGCATTTTTTTCATTAGCAATATCTCTAGCCTCATTTTTAAATGCCCTCTCTAATGGACCTCTCTAGCGGGTGGAGATTTGTGGTTCTTCATCTTCATCCTCCATAGAGGGCATAGGCAAGAAGGGATGTTTTGAGGCCGTAACTGGTTGAGCGGGTGATGTTTTTTTTTCCTGGAACTATAACCACCGTGTTTTCCTTTTGCAACCAATCTGTCAGCATCTTCTTGTTCTTTTATAAGTGGTGTTATTTGTCTTGCAGACAACCCCTTTTTTTTTTGGGCCCTCACATATTAATCCCTTTACTCCCAGGGCCCATAAAATGAAGTTTCACGCGGTAATAGGAGCTATTATGTTGTGCATTGCAAAAATCACACCTCCAAATAAACCCCCCACCTCCAGGAAGTTGTGAAATTCTTGTAGTATGGCTCCATAAAGGAGACCCTTTATCAATTTTGAATTTTTGACTTCCCTCCTCACCCACTGAGCTTTGACTACTAGCCATTGTTGCAATCTATAAAAAAAATGAAAAAAATCATAATTGAAAAACTTCTTCACAAACTTGAAAAAATCTATCAAAAGACTAAAGAATAGGGTTTAAATGCATACCTTAAACACTTAAATCTGCTTTTCGAAAGCTATTTGGCACTCCACAATCAATCTCCTCCAAATACAATCACCTCACTTCAAACTGCCATGATGGAGTGAAAATATTGTGAGAAAAATGAGAGGTAAAAATGAAATGAAAGTGTGCTTAAAGGCCTCATATAAGGGTGTTTTGGGGTTAGGAATAAAAAATAATAAAAAAAAATCTTTTTTATTTGAGTTTGGGACCTCTTTATTAAGGCTGGGCCGTGCGTCTGCCCGGGTCCGTGTTGTGTGCTCCCGAGGGTGTGCTGGGTGCGCGCCTTGCATTCTGGGTGCGCACGGGTTCGCAGGTGTGCAAACCCGGGCACACCCACAATGCTGGGTGCGCCCCCTGTGCGCACCCAACATGCACCTGTAGACGCATATGAACCCAATGTGTACCTGAACCTGGTTTGAGGCCTCCGTGTAATGTCCCCTTTTGGGCACATTATCTCGTGCCTTATAGTTAGCCTTTTTATCATGGTCCGGTGGGCTAACCGAGGTTTGGTAGAGGATCAGAGGGGTGTTTGGCCTAGGTGTTTTCAGTTTCAGGCCAATCGGATCAGTTTCCGCAGTGTTTCTAGGGTGCTTACTATTTATAGTAAGTAGGAAGAGCTCAGTGTTCCTGGCATTTCAGTAGTGGACTTGGAGCGTCTCGCCGAGAGCTTTCAGGCAAGCTATTGCACGTCTCCATTCGAGTTCGTTTGGTCCTCCGTTTTAATGCCAGAAGATTCCTCACTTTACTTTATTTTGTCACTTTATAACCAATGGTTATATTTATTTAAAAAGTGACTTTAAGTGAGAATATTAAAAGACAGAGAGGGGAAACTGAAGAGTCACAACCATTGCTTTAAAAGAAGGATTGAAGGCTCATTTGATATGCTTAGTTTTTGGATATTATTTTTATCTCTTGGAGATATCAGGAAGCTTTCAGCTTTCGAATTCAGCCTTCAGGACAGAAACCCTTTTGGCTCAGAGGTAGATTGGACGTAGCCCCAGTTCGTCTACGGTGCGGATTCACAGCAGAGTTCGCCATTGTATTCACAGATTCTTTATCATTCAATCTTACTGCATTTATGTATTTCAGATTGGGATGTTTGTAATTCATGGTTATTGTATTGTTGTATAATACGATACCATTTCTCTGAGAAGTTATTGGAATATATTTGCTGGTTACTAGAATATATTTGTTGGTTATTATTGTTGGATCAAATGTTATTTGCATGAATCTATTTCTATAAATCTGCATACGATTTATTTGAGAAAATCCAAGAGATGGCCGGTTAGGGTCATTACAGTGGTATCAGAGCTGGTTTTTCTTGCCAGCCTGTGGAGTTTAAGCAGACTTATTTATTGAAGAGTCTTTTGAGAAATCCATATTTTTGGGTATTAATTGGGAAGTTCAGATTTCACAAAGAGCTTGAAATGTGAAGGAAGAAACTGTTGCATGCATTTCAAATATCAAATCCAACAAGCAAAAGATTAGTGTTTCTAGAATCTGTGATTATCTTAGCGGTTTTACACATTTCAGAAAATTCCAGAGGTTGCATTCGAAGACCTATTATCCATTTAAATCCAGTTTTATTATCAGTCGTCTTAGCTTTTGGTGACGTTATTGTTGTTGTTTTGAAGTCGTTGAAGGTTGGGCATCAAGGTTTGTTCCCTGCTTTATAACGTCTGCTTTCTAGGTGTATTTTGGAACTTATCTGGTATTGCGAGAACGGGGAAACCAATTGTGCACTTGCTCTGCGTTTAATGTTTATTCCTACTATGGTGGAATGAGTAACCGTGCATTCTGGAAGAGTGCCATTATCCTGTGGAAAGTCACATTATACACCACTGGCTGAGGCATTCCAGATTGACGTTGGTTGTCTATTCATAGAGGTCGAGTCTTGTGAGACCAGCAGTGAAACGGGTTATGTTACTTCCCTTCCAGCCGCTCAAGATGTTTCGTATTAAGCATCAGTGGAACGGTTGAATCCTTTTCATACACACCAGCAGTGTTAGTATTTTGTTGGTGCAAGTCGTTTCCTTGGCATCCATCAAAGGGTAATGTTGCTGTGGTAGTAAAGGTTGGAGACCAATCTCCCTACGTTATTTGTGACACCCGAATCTTCCAAGAAACAATACGCACAGTGGTATTACTTACAGCGAATGTTAGTGGAGTTATATGTCGTGTAATCTATCTGTTGGAAACCCGTGAAAAGACAGGGTGAAGAGCAGGCATGAAATAGCCTACGCGGATGGGTGTGGTGTATATCGTGGACTAACAGCCAGCCACGGACTGGAAGTCTGAGCGCGTAAGGAGAGCTGTCACGGGAGGAGTAAGGTGAAGACTACCACTGTTTGCTAGGCGTCGAGTCTGAATACAATTTTGTTGTGGAAGACGTGTCTTGTGGAGCTTCGTTTTGTGAGGAATTTGAAACTTTAATATATTTATCGTGGCCAATGTATTTGGTGCCAAGTGCCGATAAACTCTTCCCTGTTTAATTAAATCGTTGTTGTATTGCATATTATATTTCAAACAAAACAAGGTGGGCCCGAAGATACATTCCAAATTAATTCTCGGGTTTACTCTTTTATCGTCTGCAGAGGTAACGCCTAAACAGTTCAAAACGAATCTTGCCAAGCCATTTCCAATATAATGTACTAGAAGGTGCCATTTTTGTGGATTATGGAACTGATTTCAAGTCAGGGCAAACTGTGCCTGGCGATCCAGCAGGTGCTCGAGGAAAACCTGGAAGTAATGATTATGGTGCAGGCATTCGTGTGAACTCACCAATCGGGCCTTTGCGTCTGGAATATGCGCAAAAATAATCTATTTGCTCGAAGAATTCACTTTGGAGTTGGTTATCGTGACTAAGTTGCTGTAGTATTTCTGAATAAAGTTAAGCATTATGTAACAGTTAGGTGTTGAAGGATTGACTGGGCGTATCCTTGGACTGGTATCGCGTTGGAGGAGAGTGCTTGGTCTCCCCAGCAACACCACCCGATTCACAGTGTGGCGTCTGGGCGTCAATACTCTGCATAGTCGCAGGTTGAGTCTCAACAACATCTCCCGTAAAGACTGCACATTGATGATCACGAGATACAACAATACAGGGACAAGGATTAGATGGGTGGCTGACTACGATTTTGTAGATTGGTATAAGCTCTGGCGGCAAGTCCTTCACGTCGCCTTGCAGTCTGTAAGCTTCCAGTAGACGGTGACTGCACTACACAGTTCCATATCAACTAAGACACCATCCGTCCAACCCCAAACATTAATGCTAACAACAACAGAAATTGATAACATTTGGTGTTCCATTCCTACACTCTTATGTGGAGAGTTTTGATATAGAAAAGAACATACACTCATCATAAACTTAAAGGAAAATATCGGTTCCAGAAGCCAAAATAATAAAATATCAGGCAATTGTTGGGAGAAACCAGTTAGGAACATTTCAGTGGCATCAGAGAGGAGTTGTGAAACTTCTGTAAGGCACCAACAATTCATGCCCTGAGAGTGGAGCCTCGTCCTTGGTAGCTACAAGTTAATTTGAAGATTCTTGAGCAGTGTAAGTTTGAACACTCACCAGTAGAGACAAGTAGTTTCTAGCTAGGAAAGATGCACGGTTTGGAAAAAGTATGGAAGGATCTTGTTAAAGTACAACAACAGTTAGCCTAGTTTTCACAACCCGATAGAGGACAAAAATGCTCGGTATGTATGATGAGTATAACACACTTCCTCCTCAAGTTTAGAGAGACTTAACTTTCCCTAGTTTCGTGGACTTTCATCCAAAGCTTCAACACAAGACTTTAATGGCAAAGAAGCAGTATCAGGATTTGGCTCGGGATCTACTGGCACAAGATAGGTGCAGGAATTTACATGAAGAGTTTGTAATGTCCCCTTTTGGGCACATTATCTCGTGCCTTATAGTTAGCCTTTTTATCATGGTCTGGTGGGCTAACCGAGGTTTGGCAGAGGATCAGAGGGGTGTTTGGCCTAGGTATTTTCAGTTTCAAGCCAATCGGATCAGTTTCTGCAGGGTTTCTAGGGTGCTTACTATTTATAGTAAGTAGGAAGAGCTCAGTGTTCCTGGCATTTCAGTAGTGGACTCTGAGCGTCTCGCCGAGAGCTTTCCGGTAAGCTATCGCACGTCTCCATCCGAGTTCGTTTGGTCCTCCGTTTTAATGCCAGAAGATTCCTCACTTTACTTTATTTTGTCACTTTATAACCGATGGTTATATTTATTTAAAAAGTGACTTTTAGTGAGAATATGAAAAGACAGAGAGGGGAAACTGAAGAGTCACAACCATTGCTTTAAAAGAAAGATTGAAGGCTCATTTGATATGCTTAGTTTTTGGATATTATTTTTATCTCTTGGAGATATCAGGAAGCTTTCAGCTTTCGAATTCAGCCTTCAGGATGGAAACCCTTTTGGCTCAGAGGTGGATTGGACGTAGCCCCAGTTTGTCTACGGTGCGGATTCACAGCAGAGTTCGCCATTGTATTCACAGGTTCTTTATCATTCAATCTTACTGCATTTATGTATTTCAGATTGGGATGTTTGTAATTCATGGTTATTGTATTTCTGTTGTATAATACGATACCATTTCTCTGAGAAGTTATTGGAATATATTTGCTGGTTACTAGAATATATTCGCTGGTTATTATTGTTGGATCGAATGTTATTTGCATGAATCTATTTCTATAAATCTGCATACGATTTATTTGAGAAAATCCGAGAGATGGCCGGTTAGGGTCATTACACTCCGGGTGGAAACCCGGTATCACAGCCTACTACTTTATATGTAAATGAAAACCCAACAGCTTGCAGTAGCTGTGTTTGGAGATCTTGCACAATCTAATCAGCACATGGCTGATTTATGGATTTAAGAGACTCGGTGACTAAGTTCGTTAGAACAGATTGGTGATTAAGATCTTCTTTCCTCCACTCTTTTTATCGTTTCCCTGTCTAGATTAGTTTAGATGCATTTCTTTACAATGTATTTTGAGTTAACTATATATTTATCTTTGGAGAAATAGTCTTGGATAAGTTCAGCTTTCTATTTTATTTGAGATAATGCAAATCTTTAAATAGTTTAACTTCCATCTTAAACTGTTAAATATTGGTACACTGAAGTATTATTTGTGAATTGGTTTAACTATTTATTTGTTCGAATGCTAACATACCCTCATAAGAAAAAGGTTCATGTTAACCGTAAGCCTAAGTTCTGAAACACACTCTAACTAGTTTATGTGAGCGTTGGAGTAGTTCATTCCTTTTCAAGAGGGAATGAACCATGTCACCTGAATGGTTTATCCTGTTTGATGCACAGCCTTAAATTATTACCAAACCCAATTGTACCTAAATCGGGGAAAAAAACAGCAAACCATGGAATCCAAACCCACACTGGCACATAGTTGAAAAATGATACAAACATTACAAAGTGGGCACATAACCTTTATTAACATGTAACTGACTTCGTAAATGAGAAAATGAAATTGGGTAAATCATATAATGAAATCTAGAGGCAGTCCATTGTTGGCTAATCTTTTATTACAAGGCTAGCTAACACAGCTTCACTTACAACTTTTACGGAACACAATGTTATGTTTCAAGTTATGCATTTGTTTCCTACATCAATTTATATTTATAATATAAGTGCATATAACTTACATTTATGACCTTTTAAAGTTTTATATTAACAATTCTTGTATGATTCAATTCTTTGCTTCTGGATTTGATTGTGTAAGTTTTTTTAGCATGAACGTTTCGGATCACACTCCGTGATCCATCATCTTATATTTTTACATTTCTTGCACTCTCTCTCATCCTGATGATGGATCACTGAGTGTGATCCGAAACGTTGATGCTAAAAAAACTTACACAATCAAATCCAGAAGCAAAGAATTGATTTAAATGGATTGTGGAAATCTGATAACGCTGAATTCTTGTATGCTTTCTGTGTACCATTTTTTCCTAGATTTTAACGTACACTTCTCTTACGAGGTCCATTTGGTTTTTAAGTTAGAGCTAGCTCTAGTTTTATATTTATTTTAATCTTTTTGTTGGTTTTATTTTCTGTTTTGGGTTTTTTTTCTTTTTCTTTATCTGTGAATAAAGCTTCCTTATGGAAGTCCTAGAATTCACGAAAAGGAGTTATGGTAAATTTTACTCTTGTGGGATTGTAAAACTTTGAACTTATAAAATAAATCCTCTATTCTCAATAAAATTATTAAATTCCAATGAGTATAAGATCTTGTTATGTCCCCTTCTTAAGCAGTGTAGTATGATGGACTGTTAGCCTATTCAGTGGGTTTCTGTACGATACTAAGTTAGGATTAGGGAACATATGATGACAATTTGATCCAATAGTTTGGCAGTGCAGGTGTTTCTTTGAGCTCAAGCGGTTGAGATGTGCATAACACCCTTTTTTGGAGTGGATTTGGATGTTTTTCTCATACTATTTTTAGTAAATCAGTTCCAGGCACCAATCAAGTTAGTTGTCATTATTTCTGTTTTTAGATTGGTCGGTGGATGCAGTTATTTGATATAGCCAGTGCTTTAAAATTTAAGAACGATAAGCTATAAAGTTAAATTAAAGTTTTGACTTTATCATTATTTCAATAAAGTAAAATGCAAGTACTTATTAAAAGGTCTTCTTGGAATGGCCGCTACTTTGGAGACATACGGATTTTCAAATTAAATTAAAAAGCAAGCCTAAAAGGGGGCGTAGCTTTTTGGGGCCTATAAAAGCAAGCTTTTGGAGCTCATGTATTATTCTTGGTTTGATATTTTGAAAATCTCTCTTGATGGTTGAACATGTTCATCCTGTGGCTTTGTGAGGACGAAAACCCTTGAATTAACAATTTTTACATTGGTGAAAGACCCAATCTGGAAGATCTTTTGGTGTTTTTATCTCAAGAATCACATTGGTGCTTCAATGATTGTCATTTATTCAGTTTCTTCCTCATATTTCAGAGCTTGTTTGGCAGAGATTATTCACAGCATCTAGAAGAGGAAGGACGTAGAGTTTTATTGCAGATTTTGGCTGTTTATCCTTGCTTGTGCTGGCCATACTATCTTTCTCTGGCCATACTTCTTGGATGGGAGGACGTGAGCTTCCTTGAGGAGGACGATTAGGGTTTTGGATAGACTTTTTGGCATATTTGAGGTGTCCAAGTCTATCTACATCAGGTCGCAACTTTTGAAGGTGCCTGTTGGTTGACACCAAGGGTTTTTGTACTCCAATTTGCTGATTATTGCTGCTATTGTTCAATATTTTATGACCAGCAACTGGGTATGTCAAATAATTGTTTGTAATGAGATTGTTACTTTTGGGTATCTCTAGTTTTGCTCTTGTTTTGTACTTTTAGATCATACCGGATTGTGAGCATCTAAATTATTGTATTTGCAGCAATAAACTTATATAGATTGCAATACATTTCTGCACTTATATATTCTTCTATCAAACACCATCAAACAAAAAAACAAGGTGTATATTAGAGATCTCGATTGAGATAGAACCAACTTGTATTAGGTTTCCCATCCCTACCAGATATGTTAAGTGTACATCTTCAATTGACTGATTATATTTGATGGAATCATTTGTACTTTGTTTTAACCATACCTCTTCATATGTACGATTTACTTCTTAGATTTCTTTCTTTCTTGCCTATGTACAGTTAGTTAATATATTATGATCATCTACTTGAATATTTAAAGCAGTTGCATGCACAAGCAGACCTTGAACCTCTTTTTGCTTGGGTTGCATCAGTGATTGACATATGTTGCAATATGTATGATAAAGTAGGTTATACAGTTTGTTGTGGTTGATAAGAATCCATTAACCTTTTGACTTTTCATGTACAAGAAACTTATATCACGGAAGTCATATTTTCAACATGCTACTTCGAGATATGTAATTATAAATAAGACCATTAGCAATAATTTCTAACCCTCCCTATTGTCTAGTTATGCTAAGTTTGCTAAGTAATTAGCAAATTGATATTTCCAGTCACAACTTTTGATCAATATATCTGAATGTAATTGTGTTAATATTTTTCCTTTTACAATTTGTTGAGTCTCCTTTGAGGTTTTTCTTATGGGAAATAATTGATCAAATTTTTTGTATAAATTGTATTTCAGGTGGTATGGTGTTAGTTTATTCATAAAGCTTAAAAGTGGTGTTATGTCCAGTTTAGACTGCTCTTCAGAGAACTAATGGATCAAATTTTTCGTATAAATTGTGTTCTGTCAAGTTTGGGATAGTCCACCCATTAAAGCAGTGTTATGTCCAATTTCGCCTGCTAAAACCCCAGTGGATGTATAATTTGAATTTCATTCTCCAAAAGGAGGAAATTCCTTTTAGAACACTAGCAAGTCTCTTAACTAATCACTTAGGCTGCCACCATTCAGGATGCAAGGAATCAGCTTCCAAAATCCTTGTCCTTAAAGAGCACAGGAATATTTGGTGCATATAACATAAAGATGTATAAAAGAATGAAATTTAGTGTCATGATAAATGAGATAACTGCATTTTGAGTTTTGACGTACTTAAGTTTATCTATTAAGAAAAAAGATCTATTTGAATAGCTTTATAAATGAGTCTAATGTATTTAATTGTGTGTAGCACATATTGGCGAGAATGGAAGATCCTTCTCTGGCAGCATACTGGCTGATTGCTAAACCTGAGCTTGAAGGCGGTTTCAAGTTTGATGAAGACGTAAAACAGAAGCTGTGGTGGAAGTATAAGGTTGGCTTTGAACTTTTTGATTTGATCCAAATTTCTTTTCTGGGTTGTGTCATTAATTACAATTCACTTATAAGTTTGTGGGTCATCATCAATATGGAACAGAGAACTTTAAATATTCCTTAATCATTTTTTATGAAGCACAGACAGTAAAAAGCCATTCTTAGATGCTAGAAATCCCTATACAAATCTTGGGTGGATTTACTGTTTAAGGATGTTTTTGTAGGAAAGCCTCCTAGTGGTAACTCGTGGTAATTCAGCCCACGTCCTTAGATGGTACTGTGATGACCTTAGCTCAAAGTAAAATAGCTTTTGTCCTGCTATTTGTAGGTTTTATATGGTTTTTCCAAGAGGGATCTTCTATGTTTGCAAAAGTTTTTCTTCACTGAGACCTTTATTGTTTTCCATATTCCAGGAGGATTTTTCGCGATATGAAATGGTTCGTAAGAGTGTTGCTGAACGGGAACCAGGATGGGATCACATGCAGAAAGTGAGCATCTGCTTTTCTTTCTATTGATGCATTGAAATCAATCAGAAATATATAACATTTGGTGTTTTCTGTTTCACATGTACTATATTGGGATGGGCAAAATCAGTAGTAATCATGGTTAGAGCTTATATGCTTGATAGTTGATAGAAGCAGCATATCTTTTCTTTTGGAGACCTAATTGATTTTGGGCAAATTTTTTTTTCTCAATATTCTGTTTTTGCTTGTATAAGAACAATTTATAGCATTGTTATCCTCTTAGTTGTTAATCTTTGCTTGAGAATATGGAATTGTTTCCTGTGTCGAATTCCTTGAAATGGCCATATGAGGTGAATCCTAAAAGTTATTACAGTTGAAAGTTGGACAATAATTACAGCCTAGACTTCATGTGAACTTATTTTTCAGAAAATGGATCCATATTTTTGTGGAAGAATTGTCAAGTGATAGCAAGAAATCCGTTGCACCAGACACTAAATGTTTTCATCGAACCATTCAAAGCAACATGTACAAGATCCAAAAATGTTTTAGCATGTGATGCAGGAGGATATGGGTTCATGAATATTTTAGTCTCCAAATAGTATAGTAGGCTATCTTTTAAGTAAATAGGCAGCTTTTTTAAGTTTTAGTTGTTTTGTCTGGAATGTTTTGGTTGCTAGACCATATTTTAAAGGCCAGCCACAAGCTGCTATAGGTGTTATTAGACTATTCCGGGTATCTTATACTGTGCTACAGTTATGTGGACTGCTAGAAGCATATAATAAGTTGCTATAGGTATGTTGTGAGCTGCTGCAGGCGACATTGTAACATGGTATAGGCCTTTGGAAATATGTTATAAGCTGGGTTAATTTGTTCATGCAATTATCATTGCTTCAACAACGTGATTAATATCAAATGGATGTGTAGTGATCCCATCTGACATACAAGTAGTCATTGTTCCACTTCACAACTGATTTTTTCATAAACTTGTGCGTTTTTCTTTTCATCGTTGGTGGTGGTAGTCAGCAAATCCACATGATTTGGTTTCTGGTTACTTGTTTTATGTCACAGCGTGCACTTTTCTTTAAAGTAGCAGCTATTCATGGTCTTTTGGGTGGATGATCTTCTCTCTTCTTTCTTTGTTGGTGGCCATGGGAGTTGGCTGGTGTTGTTTGGAGTCCAAGATGACATCTTGGATTGATTGGACAGTTATATTGGAAGCTGACCATGGGCATACCAATCTATTACCTTTCCTTTGTTATCATCCAGGAAGAAGGGCAGGGGAAGTTTCAATTAAGAAGAGGTAATGGCTAGAGTAGGAAAAAGACTAAAGTCAGTCTATGAGGAGGAGAGAGGAGATCGAATTGGGAAGGTTGAGCATATAGATGGAGAAAAGAATGGAACAACAAAAGAGCAAAGAGATAATTTCAATCAGTAATTAATCCATTGAAGCCACATATTGTCATTGGGCTTAACTAAGTGTGTAACCATTTATTTTATCCCTTCAGTGTGTTTGTAAGTCCTTGGAAGGTTGATTTTTCTAGATTAATGCAAATAGAAACAATTTTGTAGTCCAGTTCGCTTGTGATCGTTTGGAGAGAGTAGGCTGCTAGTTTTAGGTAGTGTTAGCCAGATCCCCTTAGACTGCATCAATAGGTACCAGAGTAATTGTCTTGCTGGGTTGTTTCTTGAGAAGGTCTAGAAAATTTGGGTAGGTGTGTGTGTGTCTTGCAAGTACGAGGAGCAATGAAGATAAGAAATGACTTACAGAGGAATATTGAGGGCACCTAGATTTGCAAATTTTGTAGAGATGTTGATAGGTATTGCAGCCAGATTGGATGTAATGAAGACAACACAAAGAAGAGCACATGTTGACGATGTAAGTGATGATGGAGGAAAATAAGGTCAATAGCTTGAAGTAGAACAATTATGGATGAACTTAAAAGTAGTTTTTGAAATGCTATTTTGAAGATGGGTATTTAATTAAACTAAAGTAAGATACGGAGAAATATTTTGATTGAGTCATTGGAAAATTCTAAGAATGTGAAGTTACTTGCACATCCATCCTTGTGGTGGGATTGTGTACAACCATTGAGACAAAGGAGTCCCATATTCCCAGAATGGGAATGATTGTAGGAAATTTTATTTGATGATGTATTGGGTTTCCGTCCAATCCACTGAGAAAGCCTGAAGGTTTCCATCCTCAGGTTTCAGAATCGAAAGCTGGAAGCTTCCTAGATTCTCCAAGAGAAAATGAATTCATAAACTAAGCATATATCAAAAGAGTCTTCTTTCCCTCTTTTAAAGCAACAACTGTGACTCTTCAGTTTCCCTTTCTCTGTCTTTTCATATTCCCACTTTAAATTAATATATCCATTTAATAATAAAGTGGCATAATAATAGAATATGAAATCTTCTGGCATTAAAATGGATGACCAAATGAACTCGGAAGATGACGCGTGATAGCTTGTTGGAAAGCTCTCGACGATACGCTCCAAGCCTAACACTAAAATGCGAAGAAAATTGAGCTGTGTCGACTTACTATGAATAGTAAGTATCTTGGAAACCCTGCTAAAACTGGAATTCCCTGGTCCAAATATCATACTGACCCAAGTAAAGCCCTGTTTAGCCCATCGGACGATGATAAAACGGCTAACGACGCGACAAGAAATAATGTGCCCAAAAACGGGGACATTAGAATCCTCCCTTCTCATAGATTGCTTGCCTGCGCTCGGTACCTACATGCTGTGACCAAAATGCCTAGATCCCATACCAACCTCAAGGAAGTTGCCCCACTCGGCTGCTGTGCTATCCTGACAAAAACGTGACCAGTAAGGTGAAGCCACTCATTACTCCCCCAAAACAACAATGCATCAGTCATACTAATACCAGGATCCCAAACGATTAGGCTGACACGATCACCAAATATGAGTGAATCAAAAAGTCTCAAGATGCAATCGGTACTAGACCTCCATCGATAAGAGGTAATGCAAGGAAAAGCAAGCACCCATCATACAATAAGACACGACTGTCCATCCTGAACTACTGATGTAGGAACCAAACTGCTCAACAACTAAACTCACCCCGTCATTCCAGCCTTGTGACCAAGACTCATCTCTAGTAACTGGACCTGGGTCCCAAATCCTGCAATCAATCTCATCCTCGTCATGGGGATAGGGAATATCTTCCTCATCTATCTCAAAAAGGGGATTATCAAATGTCAGATCAACATCCATCTCAAACAAGAAATTGTCAACCAACTGAAAGTTATCCAACTCATAAAGAAGTTCTGGATGATCCAAAGATTCGTTATTTGATCTTCTAGGACAGCTATCCAAGTCATAAGTCTGTTGTATGCTATCAAGTTCTCGAATCAATTTGTGAAAGAACTCAGATCTTCCTTTGTCGTCCTGTTCCCTGTACTGATTAGTGGCAACAATCTGATTTCTCGCTTCCTAAGGAGCAATATGTGTGTGCTCCAATGTTTCCTGAGCAATATTAAGTTCCTTGTTGAGCTTATTAACCTCATCCTCTCTTTCCCTCAATCGTTCAGTATATTTTTCAGCAACCTGTAACAGGTAGTCTCGATCTGAAAGTAAACATAGATATTCTGATTTCCAAACCTCAAAAGCTGTTTTGACCCCTTTGTAAATCAGCAACATGAGACTCACTCCCTATGCCACTTTGTCCTTTTTCCATCTAAGCCTTCCTGTAAAAATCTTCAATAATCCGGTGAGTGCTATCATGATGTACAAGAGCTGCAACAACGGTATCATCTTTAACTTTCAGCTGATTCTTCCAAGTACGCTTCTCATCATTGTCATTTTGAAATGCATTTTCTGATTGGTCTTCCAAATCATCATTATGCATAAGTGATGTGCTGCTATAGATATCACATGATTCCTCATATCCTTCACAGATGTTATCATTGTCATCGAAGTAGATTTTTCAAGACTCTTCACTTATGATGATCAATTCTTTCTCCACGTTAACCCTCTTGGCTGATTGGAAACTATTTTCCTTTGTGCTTCATCATGTCCTGTAAGAGATAAATTCAAATTTACCCTTTCATCACCCCTTGGTTGCAATGCATCTTCCCTCTGAATAATACCACAAACATGTTCAAGTGACCAGGCCCCTTGGCATGTAGAACAAATCTGCCCTCTTCTCATTAGGTTCTTGCTCATTTCCGGAGATCCTACAACTTGTATGCCTACTGATATTTGCTCATTTTCAGTCATAAAATCCTTGAACCTTTCAACCTTATGCTCAACCAATTCAGCTGAGAGCTCATATGCCACGGGTGAGGTCCTTTGTTCTCCTCTTCAGATTGCCAACAAATCTGATTGCAATTGCTTACATATGTCATTGTCCTTATCTAAGATCAAGGACATGATAGTTTTTATGCAAGACTTCACCTTGTCTGGATGATGCTTCCTGAAATTACTTAGGAGGCACTGAAATAACATTTGAATCATCTTGTCACAACCGAGATTCAACATGGGAATGAAAATTCTAGTTCTTGTCATTAATTCCAAGTTTTTTGTCTGCTTACCAAAGGTAGGACCTTTGTCATTATTTAGTCCACCTAAACTGTCCACAATCAGCTGTAATACCTGCTTCGAAATGTTATCAGTATAAGGTGTAATAGGAGCTGTAATCCATGTGATCTCACTAAGACATGAGGCGACTGCAAGCCTAATGTCTTTATGTGGATGTTCCATAAATCTACGTTGGACCAAAGCAACCATTGAGGGCTGCAAAACCCAATTGAAGAGCCTATAATCAGATTGGTCTATCCTAGATAGATATGAATCTATCTCTTCTAATTTGGCAAGCACATCTCCCTTAACTTTCTTATTCTCCAATTGCCATCCAAGGCAATATAATTCATTTCCCATTTCAATTTCTCTTTGTAAGTCCCTTAGTTGTTCAACATGAAATGTGTCATTGAATTCTTTTGAGAACACAGGGCTTTCCAAATTTTCCATTGTTTAAATTTTGCTTGTAACCACGAAACCTCCAAATCTAATTTTATCTTGTCCAATATGTGTAATTTGGTCAAACAATTTGCCTTTGGATTAATATATGAATTGGTTCTCTGATCTTTACTAGTGCTTGCAGTAGAACATAAACTTTCAAGGAGATAACACATTACACCACAAAGAACTACCTGTTCCTGTACTCAGAAATTTTGAATACTCCTTGTTATTGTCTAGGATATGCGGTACTGAATCTAACATAGAATCCAAATTATTGCAAAAATAATATTTATCAACCAAATAGGAACGATAGAGTGCTCCAAGTGTTGAGAATTTGTTTGTGGAAGGTGCAGTTATAGGCTATACAATCCCTTGACTAGAATCTCCACAATTTTTTCCTTGAATGCATACAACTGTTGTTTTCTTTGTAGCATCAATGTCTTTTTAAAGGTTATGTGTCTTAGTGCATAAAATTTGAAGATTCACCATCTGAGGAGAATATCTGCCAAAGATTAAATGTTTTCTATAATCAATACTTGAGTCTGCAAGCTGCGTAGAAAACTTTTTTCCTCGGTCTGATACAAATGCCGTGAACACTGGTCTGCAATTGTTTGGACCTGCAATACTCCATTGCTCTATTTCTATTTTTGGGATCGGTGTTCTGGATATAGTTTCTTAAAGGCTGCAAGAGCTTGAACAATAGGGGATGTTGATCCAGTATGAAGTGAGAGGAAGGTGCAACAGGTGCAGGACTCTTCCTTCATTTAGAGCTGTTGTGTCTTCTTTTACAAGGCTGGGCACAAACCACCCACGACTAAGAGGTGAGTCCACGCGAATGACTCAGTGCTGGTTGTTCATGCACTGGTTGTTTCCACACTGCTACACTGAACTCTTCCCGTGCAAGACCAAAGTTCTGGCCGGTGTATCCAGACTACGTCACACGACTTCACCCTCCCTTGTGACTCCTGTTCACTGCTGAACTGTTGTAACAACTACTCCCTGTTAGGAATAACAGTCCACAAGACAACTGAGAGGGGGGGGGGGCGAATCAGTTGTAGTATAGATTATTAAACTTTAAACTTTATAAACCATATCAACAAAAGCAAATGATAACACAGTAAATGAGCAAATAATAACACAGTAAATGCCAACACCATAACACAATATTTGTTGTCGAGAAAACTTTGTTAAAGGTATAACCCCGATGGGAATTAACACCCACAAATAATGTACTGAGAGTATATTACCCGTGTTAAAAGATATTAGCCCTATTAGGAGCTTGTTACAACAATACAGTACACAGTCCCTGTTAGGAGATAGACCCTGTTAGGAGTAAAAAAAAATAGTAGGCTCACTGCCAAGGCACACTGCCCAAAGAAGGTTAAAGCCACCCTCAAGGATTTACAATCCGAATCAAGTGTATGAAGCAGATACACAATCCAGTGAACTGTCTGATAGCAGCTGTCTTTGCTTGGTTAGTACCAATGAAGTATAACAATCATCAACTCTGCTCTATATCCAGCAGTCAACAAGCTTCGCAGCTTCCACACATCTCTGTCCTTTATTCTCTGCCACACCTTCTCCACAAGAAAAGATCATTCATATATACCCTCTTACAATAATTCATTAGGTCGGCTAGTTAAGCTTTCCTAATACATAATTAACTAGGTCGGTCAATTAAGGCTTTCCATCATACAAATAATTATATAACCCCTTGCTAAGATACAGACGGTACCTATAACAAGTAAACATCAATTACAATCCATCACATATACTTCCAGATCCGCAATCCACCCTCATAATTAATTCCACACGCTACATGTCTGAAGTCGGCCAGTAAATAGGTCTTCTCCAGAATACATGCCACAGATGACGTCACCAGTAACAAAACAACAATCGAACTCAACCCATTACTCTAACATATGTCGGACACTAGTAAGCTCGCATCATCTGAAATATCTTCACTAGAAAGATATACCGGAAACACAGAGACCTGCTCTGTCCAGAATCACAGTTACAGTCCAAAAAATCAGTCTTCACCAAATCAATTGTAACATCCACAATATGTAATCTCCAGTCAAGCGATCTTAGGAATAAGGTCAGTACACATCCTTCTACTAAAATCCAACTTTGATCATTCTGAATCATCCATATGGTGTCAGTACACTTCTTCCAGTTCAAGTAGCCAGTCTATCTTCTCCACAGAAATATATGTTGACATCAGTGACAAAACATGAATATCAACAGCATGATTAGTAACCAAAACTGATATCATCCAACAATCTCCCCCTTTGGCATTGATGGCAACATATGGGAAAATCCATATGCATCAACTCAAAAGTACTCTCTCAATACAATCTTCTCAATATCCTCAACACAAATCTCCCCAAAACAATAGAGATTTTCACATAGATTCCTTCCCCCTTTGGCAGCAATGGCAAAGGGTGCCATAACTCATCTGTAATTTTCTGTAACGTGTAGCTTTTTCAAATCTTCATGTCCAACAATAATGGACGTTTACTTGTCTTCACGCCAGTCTTCAACAGCTACAGATACCAAGCCAGTCTCACACAACATCCCAGCTCTTCGCGCGTGCACTCTTCTGGTCCAATGACACTGGTAATGCAGAGACTGCGTTCTTGGGGTTCAAAAGCAATGTGACCCGTTATGATACAGTGTCGTAGTGACTTCCCTATGCGTTCGAACAATATGCATTTACAGCCCGTTAACTCTGGGCCCGAATATAATCAAGTAAATCGCACTGTCATCTGCATATGTATAGGAGGCTGCGAAAAGATAATCTTCCCCAGCGGCAGCAATAAAACCACATATCTCCACCTCTCAATACCAGTGGCCCATATACTGCTCTCCAGCTTCGGTGTATTTTGATGAACCAACAAGTCGACCTTTGAGCAGGCCTCAGTTCAAACGCAATAAGAATTCTAAATCTCTTCAATCGTATACAGCAGCACGATGAAGATGTAATTGATCATACAATAGCGATCAATTGGAGATTAGTTTCAAGAAGAATCAGTCTTCTGTAAAACTAATTTGACCCTTCAGCAAGGGCTCAGAAAAAGAGAGATAATTCTCCAGACCAAGTTTTTAATAAAATATAATCGACGCTCAGCACTAAGAATGACTGTAGTTGTAACTCCTCAGTAGCCATAGTTCTCAAAAAGGATATATCAGTTAACCGTAGAACTATTCTCCTGGCAATCAGAACTGGAGTCACTGTTCGACTCGATAATACAATCTAGTGTGGTACTGACATCTACTGCAGTCATCGTCTCCTGCTGTATCACCGTATCATCAACACCACAACAAGGTAGCTCCATGCTCTCGCCTATCCCACCTGAGAGGGGTGTTGCCTCTCGCTCCGAAGCTACACTACGACAGCTGATTTATAAATCTTCGATAACAAATCCCTCCTCGAGAGAACCTGGACCATCAGAGGCAACTACTGTATCAACTGTATCTGCACCAACTGCAACAACTACTCGGAAAGCCTCAACATGCTGAAGCTCAGCACTGCAGTCTACCATTGGTGCTGACACGTCCACCTCTCTATGTGTGGAGTGTCTATCATCAGATCCATGAGTAGGTGTCGTATTATATATTGGTGGATCTACCTCTCAGACACCTGTCGGGGAAAACGAAAGCCTCCTACCTTGCGATCTCGATGCTGGTCTATTGAAGGCGGAAACCATATATCTTGCTGCCCTATCTACTGTCTCTGGATCTGACAGTCTTTCTGCCATCCTCTGCTGATGAAGCCTAAGTCTCTCCATACTCTCCATTAATGTATTTATTTTAATTTTATTTCCCGCATTGCTGTGCCTGCTCTCGGAGCTGAACCGCTTGTACCTATCCATAGCTCAAAATATGCAAGTGCTAATCACTCTTAACTATAATACCATATATGCATAAATAATAAATATCCTACACCACAGGGTGACAAGAAACCGCTCTGATACCACTGTAATGAGCCTGAGTCGACTCTACTATTGCTCAACAAATTTGCAATCAAAAACAATGTATTTGGCCAAAACAAAGCGCTTTCTTCATTAAATTCAAAATATATTTCTCAAATTATAGTCGCTTCCAGCATATCAATTATTGGTAAACTCTTCATATTTGCAATCATCAATTTAGTAAAGTAAACAATGAAAGATTGGAACTTGTTTTACACATATGATTGGCTTCGGTTGATGGCAAACAATGAACTACTCCACCCGCAAGGAAGAGGCAGGTCTTTCTCACGCGAGAGTGGATAGGCTACAGACGCTAGGCCCCACGTCCAATGCCACGCTGTGCAGTACCTTTCCCATGCCTGGACTCCTTTCCAGCACTACCAAGAGCTAATACCCACGTGGCCAGGATATGCTACCAGTTCCCATGCCTAAGTCTGTTCTGCTCGCGCGGCCAAGGATCACGCGACTTCTACTACCACTCACGATTTCCAACTTGAATACAATTAAGTAAATTGCACTGTTATCTGCATATGTATAGGAGGCTGCGAAAATATAATCTTCCCTAGCGGCAGCAATAAAACCACATATCTCCACCTCTCAATACCAGCGGCCCATATACTACTCTCCAGCTTCAGTGTAATTTGATGAACCAGCAAGTCGACCTCTGAGCAGGCCTCAGTTCAAACGCAATAAGAATTCAGAATCTCTTCAATCGTATACAACAACACTATGAGGATGTAATTGATCATACAGAAGCGATCAATTGGAGATTAGTTTCAAGAAGAATCAGTCTTCTATAAAACTAATTCGACCCTTTAGCAAGGGCTCAGAAAAAGAGAGATAATTCTCTAGACCAAGTTTTTAATAAAATATAATCGATGCTTAGCACTAAGAATGACTCTGTAGTTATAACTCCTCAGTAGCCATGGTTTCCAAAAAGGATATGTCAGTTAACCAGTCTCCGGAATAGCAACTTCCAAATTATTATGATAATAAAGTAGTATTATAATAATAAAGTATTATTATAATAATATGACTATCATTAATTAATAACATATCGTTATTAATTAACATTAATTAATTAACCAATATGCATTTCCAGTGATAAACCTGCATCCACTACTGATCCTGCTAGACTGACGTAGCCATCCACTGCATTGCCACAAATAGCAGCTGCCAAAAATAGACTTACTATAAATAGTAAGTCCCCAACCAAGGAACATGAACAGACTGAACATTGTCTGGAAAATTGACCACTGCTGATATTGCCCTGCCAGAAATGGAAACTGACCAGACTGACTTACTAAAAATAGTAAGTCCAGACTTACTAAAAATAGCAAGTCTACCAACTGGGAGCCTCAAAACTCGGCATCGGCTCATGAGGGCCACAAAGATGTGCCGACCAAGCTACTGCCAATACCTGCTAAAAAAGGGGTCATCACAAGGTTTGTGTTAATATTGAACGCCCTCACCAATGAGGATGCATAAAATTTCCAGGCTACAACGTTCCTCTGCAAATCTTACTACGGGTTTCAAGTCCAATCAAAATCAATATAATACGTGCTCCCTCCTATTTATGAAGTCACACAATATTCCAGCTGACTGTGCTTAAGGTGAATGACTCAATATGGTGAATCCAACAATGTTCAGAACTGATATGGCTCTTCAACAAATCGCAACTCACAAGACCATTCTTTTTATGCCAATAGGAATTCTAAAAATACTTATCTTTAGCTTGTTGGATTCGATATTCAGAAAATACAATATTGAGTTCTTTTACTCCTGAAACCCTTCTGTAAATATGTCTTTGATAAAACTCCATAGGCTATAGCAAGAAAACCAGCTCTGATACCACTGAAATGTCCCAAACGTATATTTTCCCCAAATTCCTCAAATATATCTCAGAAGATTTAAACATATAATTTCATGCAATAAACTATTGATTCAACAGATGTAAACCAGCAATATGCTCCAATAAAACCCTCAGAAAATGTTATTGCATTATACAACATCAATACAACAACAATGGAATTACAAGATAATCCAATCTGAAATACAGTATGCAACAGAGAGATTGGATGACATGAACCTGGAAGTGCAGTGGTGAACTCTGTCGCGAATCCACCTCAAAGATGAACTAGGTTTCCGTCTAATCCACCGAGAAAGCCTGAAGGTTTCCGTCCTCAGGTTTCAGAATTGAAAGCTAGAAGCTTCCTAGATTCTCCAAGAGAAAATGAATTCATAAACTAAGCACATATCAAAAGGCTCTCCTTTCCCTCTTTTAAAGTAACAACTGACTCTTTAGTTTCCCTTTCCCTGTCTTTTCACATTCCCATTTTAAATTAATATATCCAGTTAATAATAAAGTGGCATAATAATAGAATATGAAATCTTCTGGCATTAAAATGGATGACCAAACAAACTCGGAAGATGACGTGAGATAGCTTGTCGGAAAGTTTTTGGCGATACGCTCCATGTCCAACACTAGAATGCCAAGAAAACTGAGCTCTGCCGACTTACTATAAATAGTAAGTATCCTGGAAACCCTACGGAAACTACTCTGATTGGCCTGAAACTGGAATTCTCTAGGTCAAATATCATACTGACCCAAGTAAAGCCCTGGTTAGCCCATCAGACCATGATAAACGGCTAATGACGTGACAAGAAATAATGTACCCGAAAAGGGGACATTACAGCCCATGTGTAGTAATAGCCATACTAGCACCCAAGAAGGATGGACAAATTTGGTGTGTATATGGATTCGTGAGCCATCAATGAGATCATTGAACACTAATTTGCATTGTCATGGATAGATGACTTGATAGATTACTCGAGTGGATCTAATTGCTTCATAAAGATTGATTTGAGAGTGGATATCACTAAATTTTGATTAGAAAGGGGGATAAGTGGAAAATCACATTCTGTAAGATCCCTTACTAAATTTGATGCAAACTTCCAACACAAATTACAAATTCATGGTCTAGGCATTTGATCAAACATTTAGCATGAAGATATCTTTCAGGTTTATTCTCAGAACATTTTGTCGAACAGTTGAAGTACAAAGTCTGGTCTGTGATTTATGATTGACTGTAACTGATTCTTGGAACCAAATAACTAGTGGAGCACAAAGAAATGAAAACAATGATTCAAGCAAGACTAAATATAAAGGTAGTTCACCGTTAATACATCAAATCATTCACAAATACTTGCATATGCAGTTCTGATGGAGAAGTCTCAGACTTAAATCACTCACAATAATTTCATCCCCTTTTGATTTATAAGAATGGATATGAACCGATATTACACATACCTGAAAGATATACACAAATATGGCCTGTGAGCAATGATACAATTATCTTGAGGCTGTTGTTGAATGATTTTCTTCAGATTGGCAGCATTCTGACAATTCTCTCGCACACATATCACACACATGTACTGAGAATATGAGCAGCAGAAATATGAACCAATATATCTGCTATCACCACTTATTATCGAATCCTCCACTTGTAGATTAGAGCTCCTCTAGATTGCCATCTTGCTGAAAATGTTGATATCCACGTTTGTGTTGATAACTAAGAGATCTTGCTCTAACGCTGGGCAATTTACAACCGAAGTATTCCATTCACGCATGGGCTCAGATTGTTTCCCACGCCTAGCAAAATTGCATTCTGTGATGAAGACCACGATTCCTCGGCCCAACCAGAAATGAGAAAAGTTCTCCTGTGCCATTTATAATGTTTCAGAAATATTTCCTGGCAGCATTTTACAGTCACGACAAGTTCACAACAAACCTCCAGCCACGTTCGATCAACACCTGCCGAACAGATTAAAGATTTCTACTCTGGAAGATGTAGTGGCATGGACGCATATGGAGAATATGGTCCCTGACTATGGCAATTTCATTACCCTCAAGACATTACAAATTCAAATGTTTGACTGGCCAATGATGAAATTCCCGGTTCAATATTTTCAGCCAACTATAGTCTCCGCTATAGTTTGGTAGTATTCATATGCCTGACTTTAATACCACGGGGATAAATCAAAATCCTTAGTGCCCACTAATAATAAAATAAGCCCGACTTTACAATTAAAGCCCCAACATTAATCGCTATAACTTATAAACTGGGACTTTATAAACCTCCATACCAATACCAATAAACAATTACGGCAGATATAAACTGTGAATTCCTTTGTTAAATTAATATATCTGTATATACTCAAGTGATTGATATATCAATCACACATATACATTCAGTAGGCATAAAATAAATTAATCTTTATTTACCAAATTGGATTAAAAATACTGATCTGAACATTTTCTTCTTCAATTTTTCCTTTGGTTGAAACCTCCTCAAATTAGCAATTAAGCTCAATAGTGAAACTTGTATTAGCTTCACCTCTCAGTCAGAGAATTTGGGTTTCCATCTGAATCTCTAGCTCCAAGGGTTTTCGTCCTTAGTAGCTTGAATCCTTCAATAGGAATTAAATCCAATATCAATTTTCATAAACATCTGAACATCGTGAATAATCCTCTCCACAAACTTTTATAGCAATCTCCAAGAAACTCTCGGTCTTTCCAGCTTGTCTCTTTGCCTTCTGCTTCTTGTCTTTTAAAGTGACTTTTATTTATAATTCTGGCTGGCCAAATAAGTACTTATTAAAGAATTAAATTAAGTGTCATTATATTTTGACCACTTAAATTTTAATTGTTTACTTAATTTCAAATGCCCCATAAAAGGGGCATTACACATTCATGACAAATAATGGGTTGTAAGAGTGGCATACCATGTCATTTGGATTGACAAATAGCCCAACTCAGTCATGAGGGTAATGAAGTGTTGAAATCATTTCTTGGTAAGTTTTTAATTATTTAGTTGAACGATATCTTGATATATAGTAGAATGAAGGACACTTGATGCATGTAAGGCTTGTTTTGCAAAGATTGAAAGAAGTGAAGTTGTTGGACAACTTGAAGATGGGTAGTTTTATGTAGAAGGTTTGTAGGTGGATTTCAAAAATCTAAGAGTTATTGTAGGGTGTCCATTATCAAGGAGCACATTTGAAGCAAGAAGTTTCCACTATTTCACAAGTTTTACAGAAAAGTATAAGAAATTTAATTTGCATTCGTACACCTATCATGGAGGCAATGAAGGGTCGTAGGAATGAATTTCATTGGATAGTTACAGTAGGAAAGAGCTTTTGTGAACGAAATATTTTCATTGAACTATGATGCAAGTGGGACAATGGTAGGTGGAGTTTTGATTTAAGAATGTAAGTCCATTGCATATTCTAGTGATAAGTTAAATGAAGCTAAGAAGAAATGTTTGGTGTATGAGCAGGAATTTTATGTGATTGCTCAAGCATTTAAGAAGAAATTTAATATTTAATAACAAGGTAAATTGAGTTAAAAGAAGATGAAATGGGTTGAATTCCTTGTAAGTTATTTATTTTAAAGCAAAGGAGTGGTTGACTGAATAGGGAAGCCAATGCTTTTTGTAAAAGATGCTCTTTTGTTGAGTGAGATGAGAGTGCAGGTTCTTGGGTTTTATTCTATGAGAGTTGTAAAGGATGATCTGGATTTCGAGGAAACTTGGGCAGCATCTAAGAGCCCAATCAACATGGAGAGAATTCTATGGCTGGAATATCTTATTGAAGAAGGCTTTTTGTTTAAAGGACTGCATTTGTGTGTACACATGGTTCAATGAGAGAAATAGGTGAGAGAGAAGGATAGTAGAGGTCTAGCTAGACATTTTTGAATCGACAAAATATTAGTGCAGCTGTGTGAGAGATTCTTCTTGGCCCATAATGAATGTAGATGTGAAAAATAGTGTGCAAAATTTTAGAGTTTGCCAATATGACAAAGGAGGATGTCAAAGTACAAGTTTATATCAGTCATTACCCTTAATGGGACTATGGGAAAAATGTGAGCATGGATTTCATTCTTGAGCTGCCAAGAACTTAACAAGGCAATCACTTTATTTTTGTTGTTGTAGATGGGTTTTCTAGGATGATACATTCAATGCTTTTTGGGAAGTCGAGTGAAGCCACTTGTGTTGCCTATTCTCTTTAGATTAGTAGTAAGAATATTGTTTCAAATAGGTTACCAAAGAGCATGGTCTTAAATAGGGATACAAAAATTATGGGTCATTTTGGTGTACTTTGTGGAGAAAGTTGGACATTAAGTTGAGTTTTAGTTTAGCCTGCCTATCCCGAATGTTTGTCAAGATTACATTTGTCCCAGAAAATATCCTTGTATTTTCCTCTTCTTGTTTTGGTTGGGTCCTGTAATGTCCTGATTTTCATGAGCATTGGAATTTGAGGGATTAGCCTATTATTGTGTCCCTCGTAGGCTAATTATTGTGGATAGAGTGTCTTTTGAGGCAGAGACTTGGTTAATGGAGGTTCGTATCTTCTCAAGAATTCTGCATGTTTCAGTTTGGTCTTTGTTTGGCTCAGATTGGACTTCGTTTGGGCTCAATTTCATATACTTACTATTTATAGTAAGTCTAAGGTTGATCGAGATGGGCCGTTTCTATTTTTAGTGAAGTAGTCATACGGACAAAGGATGCAGTGGTTGACTCTCCCTGGTTCAGACGGTTCATCAAAATAATGAGTATTTTTGGAGTTATGACATTTTAATTATTAATAAAGTAATACTTTATTAATAGTTAGTTAAAAGTGCACATCGTTAAATACTATTTGACTTTATTATTAAAAGGGACCATATAATGATTATAAAGTGCGTATGAGGAATAATGTAAAGTGCCAATTTAAAGGGAGACAAGTTTTTATTAAGATATACTTTATATTATTTTGTTGTGCACCAAATGGAGGGAAATATAATAAATTATTATATTTCAAACTTTGCAAAAAAAGCACATATGTTCTTTAAGTTATGCAGAGAGTGAACTTGAAGCTTCCAGGCGATTTGCCTTGGAGATTATAAATGCATTCAGTGCAAAGATTAAATCATTCTATGCATTTGATATTATTGAATTGTGTGAAGAGAATTTGGAGACAAGGGTTTCAGAAGTTTCAGTGTGGAGAATTGGGAATTCTTCATAGTTTTCAGCACTTTGAATTGGTGTAATATCCAGTGAATTGTGCAAATGGCGATGGCTTTACTCAGAGGCCATGATTGGGTTTATTGGTGAAGAAATATCAAGGGTTTGAAGCAAATTTGAAGTCTCATCTCTTGCAGACCTGTTGCTTCATTATTGCAGGCATTGTTGATTAGTTTTCAAGCTTTTACCTTGCTGCTATTAATTATAGATTTCACTCTAAAGGAGTTCGTGTAAATTACGGGTATGAATAGAGTGTTTTTGATCATTGTATATGAAGATATAAATAATATAATTCATTTGCAGCACTCATAAAGTTGAACTTTATTTTAGTTTGTTATTTCTTGCAAAGTTTATATTCTTGCTTGGCAACACTTTTGAAAGTTTAAGAAAATTACATAAGTTAATTCTTGCCTGGCAATCCATTTAAAAAATTCAAGAAATTGCATATTTATTCCAAAACAATCAATCAAATATATCATTGCATAGCAATTCAGTGGGTTGGTGAAGTTAGAACCTGCAGGGGTTCTTACAGGTCCACCCACGATGACTTAGCCTTTTCCATAATAGTACAACTTTAGTTAAAAAAATCGTTCTCGGCAACTTCTCGCCAAGGCCCAAAAAAAGAACTCGGCAAAAACTTGATGAAAACTCAACTTCTTGGCAAAAAACTCAACTTTAAAAATTGTTTAAATTTAATTCGAAATGCTTTTTTTTTCTTGCAAAATTCAATGAGGAGATGCATCTAATGAGTCAGGAAATGAGTAAACAAAAGAAAGAAGTTTAGTCTAGATATACTTAAATGCAAATTCGGTACAAATGACATCCTCGTGTGGAATGCTAATGGCTGGTAGCTTGATAGTCTGAAGCAAAATTAAGATAGCAAATTGTCTTTGTAAAATAATAAAAACATTAGAATAGTCTACATCTTCCTCTTCCTCTTCTCCTTCTTAGAAGCTCTAGTAAAACCTATGTGAGGGGTACGGGTTCTAGTCCTAGGAGTGTGTTGTGGCTACACCTCGCTCCGCACAATTGACTCTTATGATTCAACCTCCATCCTGGATGTAGAGGTGTTGGCACTGCCAATGGCTTATCATCCTCAACCTCCTCATCCTCCTCAATGTCATACAGTCCTAACCCACCCGCCTCCTCCATAGCCTGCCTCTCCAAATTGTAGATCTCATCCTCTATAAACAATGAAGGCTACTCCTATAATGTCCAATCACTATAAGGATCTATGTCATCCAAATCAAGTGGACATATTGGTGTTTCCTCTACCTTCCTTGTATGCAACCGAAGGTTATATTGCACAAAGACAAGGTCATTGAGGCACTTCTGCACTAACTTCTTCCTCTTCTTCATGCGGATGGCCTAGAACAAGCATCTACAAGATAAAATATTGAAGAGTTAGAAAGAAAAGTGAAAACATATTTTAATTTTAATTTACTTATGCGTGTGAGACTCAAATATTCCAAATATTATACCTTCGGTAAGAGTAGTTCTTCCTCACTTGGCGAAGTCTAAAGAGAATATCCCTTGCATATAGGTAAGTGTCCAATTCGGACACAATGAGGTCTCTCACCTCAACCTCAGGTATCATCCTCTACATGCATTTAGTGAGGCCCTCCATGACCTCTCCATTGGGATCCCATTAAAATTTGCACCACATTATCAATTCCCACCTCCGTTACAACTTGCTCTAACACTAGAGCCAAAGTTTTAACAATCTTCACCTCGTTGGAGGCATTCATAGATTTCAAAAACACCACATCATCCATGCAAGAAACCAAAAAACTATTGATGGTGCGGTTTTTGCCATCTGTTCATCCATTAGAAAGAATGGTACAGCCAAATTATTTCCATTGTATTCTTTGCTCTTCCACCACTTCTTTTGCCCTAGCAACTGTAGTTATGAGCAATCTGTAATGTCCCCTTTTTTGGGCACATTATTTTGTGCCTTATAGTTAGCCTTTCATCATGGTCCAGTAGGCTAATCGAGGCTTGGCTGGTAATCACAGGGATATTTGGCCTAGATGTTTTCAATTTCAGGCCAATCGGATCAGTTTCCTCAGGGTTTCCAGGGTGCTTACTATTTATAGTAAGTAGGAAGAACTCAGTGTACTTGGCATTTCAATAGTGGACTCGGAGCGTCTCGCCGAGAGCTTTCCGGCAAGCTATCACACGTCTCCATCCGAGTTCGTTTGGTCCTCCGTTCTAATGCCAGAAGATTCCTCACTTTATTTTATTATGTCACTTTATAACCAACGGTTATATTTATTTAAAAAGTGACTTGAAGTGAGAATATGAAAAGACAGAGAGGGGAAACTAAAGAGTCACAACCATTGCTTTAAAAGAAGGTTTGAAGGCTCATTTGAGATATGCTTAGCTTTTGATATGATATTTATCTCTTGGAGATATCAGGAAGCTTTCAGCTTTCGAATACAGCCGTGAGGACGGAAACCCTTTTGGCTTAGAGGAGGATTGGATGTAGCCCCAGTTAGTCTCCGGTGCAGATTCACTGCAGAGTTCGCCATTGCATTTCCAAGTTTTTCTTGTCATTTGATGTTACTGCTGAACATTGTATTTCAGATTTTGGATTGTGGAAATCCCATTATTATTGTATTGTTGTTATTGAATGCAATAATATTTGCTGAGGGTTTTATTGGGACATTTTGCTGGGTATTTGTTATGAATCAATGTTTTATTTGCATGATTGTATTTGTTTAAATCTGCATGAGTTATATTGGGAAAGGCCCGGTTCGGGTCATTACACAATCTACAAGTACAAAGTAAAATTAACATTAAATACACAATTTGGATTAAAAAATAACTTAAATTCAACAAAAAATAGTAACTACTGTAAAAAAAGAACATAAATTTAGTCTATACTCAAAATTAAAACTCAACATAAGTTATCAATATTCAAAACTTAAAGTAAAATGTTAAAACATTTAAAAACTAAAACAAGCGTACTAACCTCTCACTTAAGTCTACACAAAAAGGTGCCTTGTAGCCTTTTCCCACCACAGTCATTGCAGTAACCAAATTCAACCAATATGAATTTTCTGTCACATTGAAAGGGAAGTTGTTGAAATACCAGAAATCAACACAAGTAATGTCTACTTGCTAATGCACCTCCCTATTCCACCCAATTCCCTCATGCCCCGTTTGTTTCTAGGTATTGACTAGGAATTGGCATACCGGCATGTTGGTATTGTTGAATTCAGTGTTTGGTTCTAAAATGAAAAATAGGAATAGGGTTATGCGAATTCTAATTTTGGGTCTTTTTGAGCATTCCACAATTCCCCCTCAGGACCTGGAATTGGAATTGGAATTGAAAGTATTATTTTGTGAAGGAAAATTCATTCCCATTTTTGTGTTAATATTATATTGCTATCAGGATGTATATATATACATGTGTGTATATATACATATGAGTGTATACACACACATGTACATATATAGTATAGATACATATATGTATATATACACATGAGTGTATATACATACATGTATATACACACGTGTATATACACATGTGTCTATATGTGTATGCGTATATATACACACATGTATATATATACACACGTGTGTATATACCCTTGTGTGTATATATACATACATGTATATATAGTATATATATACACACATGTGTATATACATATTTATATGTATATACACATATATGTGTATATACACGTGTGTATATGTGTATATATATACACAAATGTGTGTATACATGTGTATATACATACATGTATGTGTATACATGTGTATATACATACATGTATGTGTGTATATATATATATGTGTGTGTGTGTGCACATGTGTGTGTATATACACACATGTGTGTGCGTGTATATATACACACATGTGCGTATATGTGTGTGTATATATGTGTATGGGTGTATATGTGTGTGTACAAAAACAAAATTCCAATTCCAATTCTAGTTGTGTGGAACCAAACACAGAATTTGCATCTTCTCAATCATCTTCCAGGTGAACCAAACAGGACAAGCCCATATTCTAGAATTCATTTTGAGAATAGCACAAACCCGGAATGGATTCAATTCCAGAATTGGCAATTCCAGCATGCACAAATTCCGCCAACCAAACGGGCCCTCAATGATGGCCATGCTCCAGGTGTGTTTCTGTGCACAAAATATCTACCTATAGACTGCAGTTGCGATACTGAACATGGTGCTCTACTAGAAATAGTGGGGTGGTGGATTTGTGGAAATGGGCTAGGAAGAGAGCTTACTACGCCCTCAAGTGTTGCTTCTTCAAGGTTAATTGTAACACCTTGAGATTTAGCTATGCATGCTCCCATGACTAGTTTTGCCCTTTCCCTTTGCATTTTTTCTCTTCTTAGGTAGCAAGCAAGGTATTTATTTATCTTTTTATTTCATCCATGGTGTTGTCACAAACCCTTGCATCATTCTTCGTGATGCCCGCAAGGTGGTGTTTCAAGTGGTGTATGCCTCCATAAATTAATTTTTTACACTTGATGCAAATTATGGTATTATTTTCTAGTCCTTCAAAGGCATACTTCCAAGCCTTATCTCTAGTGCCTTTAAGACATGTGCCTACATATGCAGATGGGCATGCGTCTACTGAGGCACTAGCAAACCATGAAGCTGACCTAGTTGTAGAAGAATCTCTATTTGCCATTATCAATCAAATTTCAACCTACACATACATATTGAAACTACAAATTAATATTTTAATAAAAAATTTAGCAAACAAACTTAATTAGTTTAAATAATTTTAGACAGTTGAAACTTGAAAAAAAAAAAAAAAACAATGTTATGGTTTGAAATTTTTGGGAAAAGTTGAGATTCTTGGGAAAATAGTGAAAAAATTGTTTAAAAATGGTGTTAAATCTTGTTCATTACAAAACAAGGTTGCACGGAGACAGGGGGTACTTGTGTACTTTGGAGATGGGTACGGGTACAGGTATTTTTTCAAAATAAGAGACGGAGGTACTTTGGTTATGCCAATTTTTTTATATATAATTTAATACTTTATAGAAAATCTGAAAATATAATGACATTGAGTTTTCAAAACAAGAGCAGTGATAAAGTTTACTGTCAAATATTAACTTTGAAGATTAAGTTCCCATTGAAATGTCATATAATTATTGTATCAAAGTTTCAAACTGATTAGTAATTACATATTGAAATAAGCTTGATAAACAACAAGCTAATATGCAAACAAAAAGGTGAAACAAAAAATCAGATATCTTAATCAAGGTTGTGATGACCCTATTTTTAGCAGGTTGTGGCAGCGACTGGGTCAGCTCATCATCACGACCCTCGTGAGCTGATGCAGAGTTTTGAGGGTCCCAGTTGACAGACTTACTATTTTTAATAAGTCTGGACTTACTATTTTTAGTAAGTCAGCTGGTCAGTTTACATGTCTGACAGGGCAGTACCAGCAGTGGTCAATTCTCTAGACGATATTCAGTTATTCAGTTTCTTAGACTGGGGACTTACTATTTATAGTAAGTCTATATTTGGCAGTTGCCATTTATGGCAGGGCAATGATAAGCATGTTGGTCAGTCAGTATGGCAAGTGTTCCAGGAATCATCATTAGAATTATATTTAATAATTACTTGTATTAATAAATAACAATATGTTATTAATTAATATTAAGACGATGTTATAATAATAATAATACTTTATTATTTTTATAATGTTTTGGAAGTTTATATTATAAAGGGCAGTTAACTGATGATGGTTTTTGGGAAACTTTGGAGACCAAGGAGTTATAAATACAGGCTTATTTGTGAAGTAAATCATCTACTGAATATTGATTATTGAATTTGTTCTTGGGAATTGTTCCTACTTTCTATGCCCTAGCCAGGGTCAAATTAGTTGATTGAAGACTGATTCTTCTTCATCTAATCCACAATTGATTGCTGTTGTATAATCAATTGCCTGTAATCGATTGTTGTTGTATAATCGGTTCCACTATTCTTTCCTACTATCTGCCTGTGGCTGGAAAGATATACTTCTGAATTGTTATGCACACTGAGGGTGCGAAATTGAATTACTTCTGAATGGTTAGGCACATTGAGGGTGCAAAATCCGTTTCTAGAATATCAGATTGGGACAGAGTATTCACAACTCAATTCGCAAAGGAGATAGCGAATGAGGTTGAGTTCAGAACTGTACTGAGACACCATTGAAACTGAGGACGCAGGCATCATATTCTGACCGTGATTCATAGTTAGCTTCCAATGGTGGGATTGCAGTCCGTAAGTCACAAACAGGCCGCGTGAGAGGTAGCAGGCCGTCTCCTATATAAACAGGCTGCGGGCAGTGAACAGGGTGGAGCCCGCGCAGACCCTTAGTGGTAGAAGGGCGGCATCATTGCAAATCTGGCCGCATCATTTTAAATCAGACCACGCCTATTCAATGTGTTGAATGGCGTATAGTATCTGCAACAGTGTGGGCCTATCTATAGCCGCATGAGTCCTTCACCGGCCACGACTATTACCTCAGCTTGGCGTGGAGATTGCTGTAGCTACTAGTGGATTCCGCGTGGGAGTTGTAGTGACTTACACTCCAGTATACTGCGTGTTACATCAACAGCATGCACCTGTTCCTTTAATGTTTTTCTTTCTAGCTAGCAAATAGAGAATTCAATGATAAATGTATTGTAATCTTTCCAGCCAATTGAAATATGAATGAATTCTGAGATTTAAGCCACGTTATCAGTTTGGTATTAAGCTCAACATATGTATTGTGTTTTACGAAGAACTTCGACTTCAATTGATAAGAAATACATAACCAAGTTAATTTAAAATTAGCAAAGGGATAGAGATTACTGTGGTTTCATAGACAAGAGCCAGTTGGGCTCAATCACAGTAGAATCCAAACTTGCCTGCCAACTGTTTGATTAAATGCCAAGTGTATGATTTGCTTAAAGATTGGATGAATTTAGATGGTTTATCGATGAGGCCAACTTAGGCTCATCACAAAGGTCTTGAGCTATGATGCTCTCCGTTGAGTATCCAGAACTTGGGTACACATCACAAGGGTATGGGTACGAGTACCCATGCAACTATGCTCTAAAACAATTGAGAGTACTTAAGAAATGACATTATTGAGTTTCTATAAACCTAGATGCAACAAAGAGGAGATAAAATGGTTTATAAAAAGAAAGAAAAAGAAATTTGAAAACCTACCTAAGAATCCAATTTTACTTCCAAATCCTCTTCAAATGCGCTCCAAATCAACCTAAATCCTTGCAAATCACCTTGCAATATCTTGTAAGGTTTTTTTTTTTTTAATTTTTTTCTAATTTTTTGGCTTGGACAACAAAATAGAAATCACAAAATGCACAATGAACTTTTTGTTTGATGTCAAACAACAATATACATCTACTGCCAAGAAGTAATGATTACTCGCTGATTTCTGAGCAAGAAGTTTTGGCGAGAAAGTATTGCAATTATTCACGAGCTGCAACTTCTCGCGAGAAAATAACTTCTCGCCAAGAAGTCTGCGAGTATTGAATTGCAGCAACAACTTGAATGTGTCAGTTCTACATTTTATTTTGATGCACCATGATGGCACATGGATCCCTTTTATCATGCCCTCATTGATAGCTTTTAAAAGAACCATGGACCACACGGATTACTGACCTGGATATCTGGCCAATTGTGCAACATTAAAAGCTGTCAAAATCAACAAAGGTTGTAATGTTGCAAAATACTGACGTGGCATCCCTAATTCTCAAAATTGACAGGTCATGCCTTGTTGAGGCAACTTGAAATTACGAGTAGTCATTGATTTGGAACAAAACAAAATGTAGAGTGAGGCTCTACACAATTAAATCGTGATTTTTGGAAAACATTTATCTATTGGTTTTCCAATTTATTCCTCAACAATTTTTCCTACTATGCTGCTAAATATATTTCATTCTCATTTAACTGAAAAATATATTCCTTCTTTCTATTGCTCTTATTGTAGTATCTGTTATCCATATAAACTTTATATCCTATTCCCAAGAAAGATGTTCAGGTATGGCTTAATATTTGGGTTTTTTAAATGCTTGCATTAAACATGCTTTGTGAAGAAATTTGAAGGTATAAGTTAGGTTTCATAAGCACTTCTAGAATTTCTAGTAGAATTATTTTGTACTTTTTAGATCCAATATTTTAACTTGAGTTTACTGGTATCACATTGGAATTTACTTTCACTTGTTGTAATGGACAGGTATTGTTTGCCATTGACCCAAGTGCGGCAAGAGAAGACCCTGTTGTTGTAAAAAATGTGCCCTATTACAAAGCAAGAAAGAAGATCGAATCTGAGGTTATGAAACTTGAAGTCCCACAACGACCACATAATTGGGGAGTATGAAACTTAAATCCTTATTAAATTTGATCTAGTTTCGTTTGGGAGTATAGAACCCTATTCCTTTTGTGTCCTTCCTAACATTCACAGATTTGTGATGATTTAAGGTTTCAAATATTTCATTAGAAGAGACAGGTTGGACAAAAGATCAACTTGAGGATCCAAGACAGAAGCAGGTGCCAAAAGATGTTTTAGATAGAACATGGGAGACGAAGTGGCGCAAGCAAAAGGTAGGCTAGTTCTGCTTATTATTTTGAAAGAAGTTATAGGAAGTTGTATGTGAGCTGTTAGCAGGCTTGGCAGCTCTTAACATGATACTTGACGGGCTATTTTTTACAGTCCGATGAAATAGTAGCAGAGAAGGTTCAGAAGGGAATTGCCAGGTTTCAACAGGTTCTCTCCTTCATTCCTCTCCCCTCTATGTGTGAGGATTATGTGTGGATTAGTTGGGTGTTTTATATTCCATTTTGGTTCTAAATGCACGGGTTCATAAATCCTGTGTGATTTAGTTTTTCTTTAGTTTATCTATTACACTAATCACAGAGAATCATTGACAACAAACAGGAAGCAGAAGTGCGAGAAAGAGAGTGCAGGAAAAGAGAGGAGAGACGAAATCGAAAATGGTGGAAATGGTTTTAAGCTCCGCAATATTTTCAGAAATAGTACACAATTTTTATGTTTTATGACATTTCCTTTTCTAGTTTAGTTGTGAAACAAGCTTTCTTGTTGCTAATCTATAACTGGATTTATGGTTAGGATAGCGGTTGCAACATAAGAAACAAAATGAGACTAGAAACAAAAACACTCGCTAATTTTGAATAACGTTTCATGTACAAGTTAAATATTTTGGATAATTAGGCTAGATTACAACTTTTGCAGTTTGTTATGTGTAAGATGGAACCAATTTATTAGTGAGGGTTAAATATAAATGGATCGTAGATGAGTTGATGGCAACTTTGAGTAGGAGCAGTGCAAGTGCAAGTGCTTGGAAACCTACGGGATGAAATAAATTTTGCATTCTATACATAGAAATTCTGAAGATAACTATTAAGACTAACTGCTTATTATTCTTTGGAATCAATTTGTTAATAGATTGTCTGGTCAAATTGATTTATTTAAACATTGAGGAGTATTCAAATTTATTTTAAATGCATTAACTAAATTATTGTTTCTTGTTTTTGATATTACTAGCAGCCAAAACAAGGGGGCCGACTCAGAAAAATAGGAGGAAGAGTCTCAACAACAACAATTATCGCGCAAGAACAGTACAGTAAGCAACCCTAGCACACTAACAACACATGATCAGCCTATCCCTTCCTTTAACATAAAAAACATCACACACCTACAAAGAATAAACAGACTACCCCCAACAACACAGTAAAAGGAAAATTTACCATACTACTATAGTAAGTAAGAAAACTAGCTATCACAGTACTAAGAGCCCACATGGTTGTTATCCAACTAATAGTACCAGCATAAGTATCATTAGAATTAAACAAGCCTAGGGGGCTAAAACCAGAGTTATAAAACCAAAAATCAAAAAAGCAATTGTGGGAGCCAAATCCCAGCCCATCACATGACCCCACCAGAGATCCAAGTTATTTCTCGCTGGGGCGGGACGTGAGTAACCTGGCCCAATCATCAGCAAGGAATTGAAACGTCTTCTCCATCCCATCGGCTTTACCCTCGTCATTTTCCTTCGCCTGCTGCAGGAGGCAAAGGGTGGTCGCAAACGAATGCATGACCTTAACAGCGAACTCCGCCAGCCTGTTATAGCTTTTGTCCAGCGCGGTAAAACTGTCCTTCAATGCATTAACCTCTTCCTTAAACATTTTAATTTCCTCGCCAATGATAGCACAACCTATACATGGGTTCTGCATCCCTTCCTCTTTCTTAGTCGTCTCAGTATTCCCATCCTTCATTCTGCGGTGCGTGGAGGAGATGGTAGTAGGAGTGGTGTTCTTAGCCCCACCCATTTTCTTAAGGCTGGTAGTGCCAGTGTTGAAACTTTTGGAGACGTGGGTCGGATCCCTGCTAGTTTCCCTTCCCAAAATATCGCTCCCCGAGCCAGAATCCGCCTCCTCGTCCTCAATGTAATTCTCCCTCACAACCTTCTCTTTCTTTCTAGGTTTGGTGGCAATCCTATGTGATCTCCAAGGGTTATCACCATAATCGGCATCAGATTGCTCAAGGTTTATGCAAGTTTCCATCTTAGCCTTTTTAGCTCTGATAGGAGTAACAAATAGGGCACCTTTGTTCTTCCGACCAAACTTGGTGGCCGTCGGGGAAGTGGAGGAAGAATGGTCATGGGTTTTTTGGGATTTTCCTTTTTGCTAGGCATAGGTTTGACAGATTGGCTGGGCGAGGTGGGGACACCTTGGACAATGATGACTCTAGGAGGGCAGAGAGCCAGGTGGAAACTGAACAATCTTAGGATGAGACCCTGATGTAAGTGAAATTTTTGTTTTTCTTGTGGCAAACTCTGATTTTCACCACGTTGGCCTCTAGAGAATGGAGGAAAAAGGGTAACGAAATAAGGTCCCTATGGCGGAAGTGATTCAATAGAGGAAAATGATAGTAATAAAGCACCTCAAACCTTCCTTCAAGAGTTAAGTATTTCATAATAGCAAGACACTTGGTCCCAGGGTTTTGGTAGCACCTCCCTCTCGTAGCCGCCATGAGTTTTCAGAGGCACCTCGTTCTTCCGAAAGAAACGTTTAAGGTTGGTTTCATTCGTGACCTTAGTTGTCTTTTTCCACTTCCTGCCTTCAGTGGTAAGATTCGTGGCCTGCGCGATAACCTTCTTTTTTATTTCAAAGGATATGCCCCCCATAGTCACTCTCCTATCGTTCCAACTGTTCACAAACTAGAGAGCAAGATTCTCATCTGCTCCTGTCATGGCGTCCTCATTATAATTACTAACACTTATTCTCTGGTGCTCCACATTAAACCAAGCTTTACGGTTATTTGGCTCTTGCCTAGCCGTGACTCTGACGCCATCCTTCATAGGATTTGAATTCAAACTAGTGTGATCTCCCGCCTTACTCTCATCTTGGCCAAAACCACCAATCCTCCAATACAGCATAAGAAACCACATCATCATTGCGGGGTATGTTGTTCTCTCCCAATTAGGGATTTAGTATTCTCTAGTAGAGGAGCCAGGTCCCTCCAACACCACATTCCCACCCTCCCTAGCCCATCTGCAACCAGTGAGTCAGCCACAACATTCCCCTCCCGATATATATGGTGGATCCCAGAGTCCTCCAATCTGGTTAAGAGACGATGGGCGTTCTTGATGACACTACTTATTTTCCAGCTTGGATCCATGTTACCTTTTAAGGTTTAAATAACTAACTTCGAGTCTCCCTCCACCATGAGTCCAACAACGCCCATCGAGAGAGCATATTTAAGACCCAAAGGAGAGCCAGGGCCTCAACAACATTACTAGAGGCAGTTTGAAGTTGCCCGTGTAAGCCAACACCATGCTACCCTTCATATCCCTAATAATCCCACCACCTGCAGCCAACCCGTTACAGGCCGCACCATCGAAGCTCAGTTTTAACCAAGAAAGTGGGGGGGGGGGGGCATCCACTTGGTCCCCAATCTCTTCAATCTCTTGGAGTTGTCAAACCTGTGAAAAGAATTAGGCAGCTCCCATCTCCTAGCCACCAAGGAATCCATAACAGCTGGGGGTTGGCTGGGGTCCTCTAGTTACAGATAGAGATGTTCTCCAGAAGTAGTTTCTCAACAATTTTAAAAACAATATCCCCACCACTCTCCATGTCTCTGAAGATGCGGTTATTCCTTTCCTTCCATATCTCTTAGTAGTTATGGGGGGATGATTCTCTAGAGCTGCCTAATCAGCGGACGAGAAAAAAGAAACTCCCAATTGCATATGAACTGTTGCAGATCTTGCAAAAAACCCAAGATAAACTAAACCTGTCCAGAATTCTGGTCCATACTTCATTAGCAAAGGAGCAGTGAATATAGAGATGGGCAATACTTTCCTCGCACATCACAAACTAGTTGGCCAGTTGGAATTCACGCATTTTAAGATTGTCAATGGTGAGGATTTTTCCATGGAGCGCTTTCCACCAGAAAAAGTTAACTTTTGGGAGGAGTTGGTTGTTCCAAATGGACTTCCAGCAATTCAAATCATTCACAGCCTTGACCATGCAGTTATAAGCATACTTCACCGTGAAAGAGCCAGACTGACCTTTATCCCAGACCAACAAATCTTTGCAGGGGAAAACTGAGATTTTGATGTTTTCCCATAAATCTTGAAGAGCCTTAACTTGCCCTTTGAGATGTAAGGGGATCTCCCAACCATCATCCAGTCTTTTCCACCTCCGTGAGGGTGTTATGTAATCTCTGATTTTGGAACCAAAATTATCTTTGATGATCCTCATTATGTGACCAAAGGGGCCCCTGGCTAGAGGTTTCTCCTCACACCAGGTGTCTTCCCAAAACTTGATTTTGTCCCCATTTCCAATTTGCCATCTGCACCCTTCTCTCAACAGTGCCTTGCATTTGACAATGTTATTCCATATTTTATCCAGTAGGAAAGTCGTGGTCATAAAAGAGTTCAGAGAAGGAAGAATTCCTAAAGTATTTAGCCTTCATAATTTTGCACCAGTCCATCGGGTGTTTAGAAAGAATCCAACCCAACTTAGTTAGAAGAACTTTATTTAGGTCAATAATCCTTATGATTCCCAGTCCTCCCAAGGCTTTGGGTAGGCAGACAGTTTCCCAGTTGACCAGACTGAATCTAGCTTTCTCCTCCAGACCCGTCCAGAGGAAGTTCCTTTGAGTTTTCTCCAGTTTCTCCGCCATCCCTCTAGAAATCTTGAAGATGGATAGGAAATAAACAGGGACCTCCTAGAGAGAGGCGGCCAGTAATTGAAGCTTGCCCGCACTACTTAGAACTTTCCCCTTCCATCCTGCCAGTTTTTTTTGCATTCTTTCTAAAATTGTATTCCGGAACTGTGTGCTAACTTCCTTAACTGTGAAGGGGAGCCCCTGGTAGGTATCAGGAAGTTCAGCAGTTTGACAACCCAGGATGCGGACAATCTTTAATCTGAGATTTTGTTCAGTTTTAAATAAGTGGATCTTACTTTTATTATAATTTATGTGTTGTCCTGAAGCTTTAGCGTAATCGTCCATCAATTTCTTCCATTCTTTTGCTTCAATGACCGAAGAGATACCAAACAGGAATGTGTCATCTACAAATTGATTTAAGACCTTAGAGGACAAAGAGGAAGCAGGTTTAATGCCATGAATTTGGCCCCTCGTAGCCAGATAGGTGAAATTCCTTCCAAGGATCTCAACAACCATGATAAATAGGTACGACAAAAGGGGGTCCCCTTGTCTTGGCCCCTTATTTGCACTAAAGTAACCCCAGGGAGAACCATTAACCAAAACAGAGCATCAGATGCTCACCACAACCTCCTTGATATTTCTTATAAATCTCTCCTGGAATCCCAACTTCAATAAAACAACATACATAAAAATCTAATTAACTCTATCATAGGCCTTGGAAATGTCTAATTTAAGAGCCATCCCAGGGTTTTTACATCTGTCCATTGAGTGGAGAACCTCATGCGTTGTGATCGCAGCATCCAGGATTTGTCTACCTGGCGCACAACCTTTTTGGGAAGGGCCTATGATTCTATCAAGGAGGGGCTTTATCCTGTTGACCACGACCTTCGCTAAAATCTTTTAAACAATATTACATAAGATTATAGGTTAGAAATTTGAAATAAGTTTGGTGTCTGGTATCTTCAGGACAAGCACAATATAAGTTTTATTTGAAGTTTTGAGGAGCTTTCCTGTTCTGAAGAAATCCTTGGCAACTCTGGTCAGATCGTACTTTACCATTTCCCATAATTCTTGGAAGTTAGGTGGAAACCCATCGGGACCCGGGGCTTTGTAGGCATTCATAACAAACACCGCCTTTTTAACTTCCTCCTCTGTAACCCCGCTTAGAAGGTGACCATTATCAACCTCATTCAGGGCAGTAGGAACACAACTCAACAATCGATTCCTCATATTATCATAGTTCTCTTTAGATCCAGAGTAAGCATTAATGAAATACTGAGAAGCCCACCTCCCCATCTCACTGTCCTTAAGCTCCTCATTGTTATCATTCCATAACGTTTTGATAGTATTTATTTTCTTATGTTTAGAGGCAGATCTATGGAAAAAAGAGGTGTTCCTGTCCCCCTCCTTAAGCCATTGAATTCTCGATCGTTGTTTCCAGTATATTTCCTCCTTATTCAGATTATCCATCCATTTCTTCCTCAACCACTCCTCCAAATGAGCCTCAGTGGATAGGTCCCCACTAGCCATACTTGTCTGAATTTGGTCTAGCTTAGTCTCAATTTCCTTCTTCCGCTTGAAGATATCCCCAAAAGTGGATTTATTCCATCTTTTCACCTCCCATCTAATGTTTACCAACTTTTTGGAAATTCGAAACATGGCAAATCCCTTCACCGGAATATTCCACCAGGAGTGGACGCACTCCCTGAAATCAGCATGAGAGTATCACATAATTTCATAACGGAAAGGAGGCGGTCCAAAAGTAGGGCGCACACACCAGTTGAGCAAGATCAGAGAGTGGTCCGAGACCGTGTGAGGAATGGCAGTGAGAACAAAATTGTGGTCAACATCCCAACCCATAGAAACCAAGACCCTATCCAACCTGACTTGGATAAGGTGCTGCCCCTTCCTATTATTCGACTAGGTGAAGGGATTCACAAGGAGATCCAGGTCGGAGAGGTCTTTCGTTTTGATGAACTTGGCAAGGTCCTACATGTTGTCACTGTAGTCCACCAGCCCTCCCAGTTTCTCAGAGGGGAATAAAGGGGTGTTAAAGTCCCCAACCACCATATAAAGTTTATCCACATTATGAGTTTTGAGGTTAGTTATCTCCTCCTAGACCGAAGCTCGACCAATTCTAGTATTGGGGGCATACATATTAATCATACACCAAGACAAGTTATTCATCTTAAATCTAACAAGAAGAAAGTTGTGAGAGAAAACAATTGCTTCAGTAGTCAGCTTACCCTGGTTCCAAAGGGGTAGCCACACCTCCTAAGGCCCCATCTGCCTCGCAGTAGTAAAACCCCACACTCGACCAGAGACGATTAACAAGATGAGCAAAATTTTGATGCGACATTTTAGCTTTCTGGATGAACAACACATCAATCTTAAAGTCAATAATGCTCTGCCTTAGAGCATATTGTTTTTGAGGGCTGTTCAAGCCCCTTAAGTTCCAAGATAGGAACTTCATCTTCTGTGTTTTTGAGTAGCCTCCAAGGTTAATTGCCTTCCATTAGCAATTTCCCTTGCCATTGCCTTTGTTCTGAGAGCTCTTTCAGACGGTCTTCCCACTTTAATGTCCATACCAACATCTGGCTTCTTAGAACCTCTTGTTTTCCTTCGAGTTATCTACCATTCTTCCAGTTCATTGCCCGTCGGGGAAGTGGGGGCCGATCTACTGCTTGGAGAGCGGGTTGCAACTTTCGTCACCACTTCAAAGATTGAGGAGCACCCAGTGGGAGAGGAGCACATATTCCCCCAAAATAAAACATCTTCCATTCTTGTTTCCTCAGTCACAATTGTGAGACGAGGCAATGACACCATATCCTTCAGAGCCTCACTAGTCCCCCTTGCCTTCTCCACCTCCCTATCCATAGTGCTTGGTAGGCCTTCCTCTGAACACCCCATTCTTAAGGGGCTCCCCATCCGCAAGGGTCTGACCTTGGTTGACTTCTTTCCTGGAGGAGGAACTTCTTTAGCTTACCAGAGTTTCCCTAAGGTTTAATATTCCCTCTAGAAAGGGGTAATCCCCTCCTTCCTCCCCTTGGGGTTTTAAACTAGCCATTTTTGTCGGATCATCTCTTCTGCCATTACTAATGGGGGCCACATCCACAACAATGGGGTTCGGTCTAGGTACATCCCTAGAGGTTCCTGGGCTAGCCATCTTCTCTTTTAGTTTAGGTTCTTTCTCCTGAGGAGCCTTACATTCTGAAATAACATGCCCCTGTTTGGAGCAGTGCTGGCAAAACCTGGTAGCATTCTCATAAACAATGTGGCCCGAGTCCACTTGCCCCATGGCCACGTTGACACAAAAGCGGGCATAAACAAGTCTAGTCTTTTGGGTGGTGGCATTATCAAAAGCTACAAAGTGCCCAAAGGAATCCCCAATCCATTTGAACACACCCTCGTCCCAGAATTCCAAAGGCAATCCTATGAGTCTAACACAAACAGGAGCCTGCTTATGGAGTTCCGCACTCGGGTCAAACCCAGGCTTCCATTTTGCAAGGGTCAGACTGTGCATCCCATAACACCAGTTGCCCGAGCAGACAAAGATGAGATCCTCATATGAAGTGAAGCTGAACATGAATAGCCCACCTAGCATGGCAGAGATGCTAACACTTCCTTTAATTTTCCAATGAGAATTCACCCATCTTCGAACCATATCAATCGTTGGCTTGAATGCTAGAAACCTCTCTACCAGTGATAAGTGAAGAGAAGAGGAAATACTATTCACAATACTATCTGGAAGGGAGATTTTCGGGCCATCCTCCCCCAAGGATAATTTGAGGTTTTGGATGCACGTCCTCCGAAGTATGCTGGCCCACCAGAGTGCATTTCCAGGCACCATCCGGGGGGGAACAAAGGTTCCTACCATCGGGGCAGCACTTGGGATCCGAAATAGTGGGAGCACATTCCTCTACAGGTTTTTCTTCCCCACCAGGCCCACTATCAATGGGGGCAACCACCTGAGCAACATTGAGGACTCTAGACGACAACTCAAAGAACACCGGGTCGCATGTTCTGGGGGCCCCAGCCCAAGTAGTGGATCCCAGGACCAACAACAGGTCAGGACAAAGGATCGGGAGTAGAGGGGTGATGGGAGGGACAAAGCCCTCCTCAGCGGCCATCATAGACAATGAGCTCAGAATTTGAAAAACAAGAGAGCGGGAAAGTTGCAAAGCAAAGCTCAATTCAATCTCTTATTGTTTCTTGTTGAGCTATGTATAATAAGGAATATGTAGAGTATAAAATACCATCCAGTAATAAAAGAGGACTACTCTTTGCTGGAATCAATTTTGTGAGTTTTCATGGTCAGATTAATTATATTCTACCTTTGTGGATGAGTATTTTAAACATATCTTTAATCTATTAGTTAGATTATTTTAATGTCCCCAGTAAGAATCAAAGACTTTTTTTTTTTACTTTCTATTCATAATGCCAATAGTTCTATACTCATCAATGGGACAATATTGAAAAATATTTGTTAAGGTTTGACGCTAAGGTTTACTAGTGTTATAGTATTCAAAGTCATATGGTTACCTAAACAAAGGAAGGGACTATCGAATAATTTTACCTTAAATACGAGAACCAAATACTTCAGTTTTTATTAGTATATGCATATACAATTACACACTCAAATATATGTGTGCATGTTCAGGCATGTGAATGTAGGCATGTGCACAAGTGTGTATGTATATTTGTGCTCGTGTTTGTGAAAGTGCATGTGTATAAGCATTTGTAAGTGCATGTGCACACTTGTGGGTGTGCATTTGTATGTGCACACATGTATGTAGTTGTATATTTGTGCACATTTCAATACATGTATGCTTATATTTGTGCACATGTTGATACAAGTGTGCATATATATATGTGTGCATGTCGATACAAGTGTGCATATATATATTTGTGCATATATTTGTTCATTTGTTTTTGAATATATGCACTTATATGTGTACATCTATACATGTGTGCACACATAAATGTTCGTATACATAAAAATATATGTATTTATAGACATTTTTCTTGACTAAATTGATTCCTTATTGCTTAGCAATTCTTTTAATTGAGTTTAGAATCATGACTCCAAAACATAAGAAAAATGAAATAAAAATTATTCAAAGCTATCTCCATATTTAAAAACATTGGACATTTAAAAAATAAAAATGTTGACTTATTACTACTTTGCCATCCTACTCTTAGTTAGGATGGTTTGGTCAAAGTAACTTTGTTTCAAATTTTATTTTAATATTTGTTGTGTTCATTAGCTTGTTTGCATAGAAGCATATACTCCAAGCTTTGTGTTGCCACATCATTATCATTTGTAAATTATTTTTTCTTTTTTATTTAGTGAGTGTTATAACTATTTTGAGAACTTTTTGTTTCATTATGTGTAATATCCATAATGGTTAATTGCTTTGGTTGGCACCAATTTTTGTGAGTTGAACCTAAGTACTTTGTAAGTTGGTTAATATTGGAAGCTATTGAGATTGTGATTATGTGTATACATGCATTTAGTATATGGATGTGTTAAAATATATAATTAGATTATTTATTATTTTGTTATGCAAATTTGATAACATTGATGTTGTTGATGATAATATATACTTTTTGGAGGGTAGGTAGACTAGGGTAGAATTAAAAAGTGACAAATACCTATTTTTGGTCTGAATATAATATTTCTAGCTTTTTACATATATTGAATTATAATATAGTTAAATTGTTTGAATATTCTAAATATTAAAGATTAATTTATAAATATTGAAAAAAAAAATAGAATGAAAAGATAAATAACTAAAGGCAATCATTTATATGAGAATTTATAGAATTATTATTTTTTTTTTTTTTTGATCAATGAACGGCCGAAGCCTTGATTTTATATTAAAAATTCAGATTTACATGTCCTCCGTTCAAACGGGCACTGGTAGGAAAGAACGGAGAAGAAAACCTCCAGTCTTGCCTGGGACCTTAGTCCTATCCTTACAATAACTTAAGGGCATACCCCTGTTTATATTTTTTGTATTTTTAGCCATTTTACTACACTTTCTTATGATGGGAAGAAGTTCTTATGTTACATTATTACACAGAGGCATTCCCCTGGTTGAATACTATTCCTCATAGAGCACCAAACGTTCCTTTAAACGAGATACATATTCGTAAAGTTATTGTCTTTATTCAATGATGCCTTTGGTGTGCAAGTCTTCCTTTCCCTGTCCTGCATTAGAAATAAAAGACAACCATTCTCCATTCTAAAGGTTCACTAATATTGTGAAATAAAGGGTTAGTACAAAAACTTTAAGAGCTAGAACCATTAACCATTAATAGGGATAAAAACAGGAGAGTATATCCACTACTAAATTAATCATTTGAATACGAGGTATAGCATTCGAGCAACATCATAGAAATTCTCAGTAAACCTAAATTAATTTTG
>MU224916.1:1469361-1496555 GCA_018584345.1 Thuja plicata
GCGTGTGTTCCTGAGCCTTATTCAGGACTGGCTTTGCATCATTTACTTCAACATCTCCCTTAGCCTCTTGAAGGCTACTAGCTTTCTGTCTAGCAATGGCCGCTTTCAGATGGTCGTAGGTGGGGTGTGGATGTCGCACATTCTTTGTTGTGCACATATCAGCTTTGTGACCATACAGGTAACAATTGAAGCAGTAACCTGTGAAACCCTGCAACACGTCGGAGGGGGAGAAGAGCTCTTCATGACAGGAGCCGAATTTCGTATTGCCAGTAAACCCTCGAGGGTGCCTTCTGTCATTGCTTGCAACGGAGAATATGCCTAATTTAGTTCGCATGATCACCGAAAAAAGCAGAGGTTAAGATTTTTTGCATTTTATGAGAATTTATAGAATTGTTAATTAATATATGGATCTAATTAAAAGATGCAATCAATTCTATTTAAAAGACTTTCAAATTAATAACATATTAGCCCACATAATAAACTACTTAATGAATCTGTATTGCTAGGGAGTGAGACATATGTGCATATCTCCTTCCATATATGTATAGGTTGACACAAAAGTTACCAAAATATTGTTCGCAACTACTCTCTCAAAAATTTAATTGCATTGTGCATCCTAGCCCACGATAAAATCCAATTAAAAAGAGTGCTCTAAGAATCTTATAAAGAACCCTATATATGATGGATCATACAACTCAATACCAATCCAACACTTAAACAATCTACAACAAGGTCCTCCTTACACGTGAACTCCTTATTTGAAGCAATATTAAAACATAACATATAATCCATGAAAAGATCCTCAAAATGGAACTTAACTGTTCGTAGAATTAACCACAAATGTGATTAACCTAATGTCTACCACTTAAAACCCTTTACATTAGCACGCCATTGCATATGCTCTCTCATAATGCATAATAAACTTTTGCATTGTAAGATTAAAGCTTGATATAATACTAATCACACACAATAAAGATGAGAAATTCATATTGTAATTACATAAAGCTTTTCTCTAATCATTCGTCAATCAAATATTTATTATAAATTGCGTACAATAGGTTTATAAAAGAATTATCTCCAACATCATCTCAACTATAATTAGCTTGTTCTATTTTAGTTCTCATACTAAAAATCCATGACTTGAGTTTATTGGTCCAAATTTTTGTTACTACTAAAGACTAGCTTGAAATTGTATCTAATCCAGTCCATATTTACATCTTATTCAAATTATTAACGTTCTAGAAATTGAATCAATAAATGCAATTTTATCTATTCTTAATGCAATTGTTACAAAAATAGTTAATATTGGTGCTAAATATGAACCTATAAAATTGGTGACAACAAAAATGTCAAGATAGATGGATAATGGATCTAAATAACTCGAGAGCAATAACCAAGTGTTTTGTACTATGAATTATAGATTTTTTTTATGGTCTAGCAAGCTTTGTAGAGTTGGTTCGTCAAAATTTGTGCACCACTATTCATTGCATCAGAAAGCATAAATTTCCCTAGATTATTATTGTTGCCAAGAGTTTTGAACACTTGAAGGTACATAGAAGCTTGTGTTAGCATTCTTTGATTTTAACAAAGTTTTCCAAGTTGATTGTGATGTCAATGAATCATAATAATGTAGTTCTTAATCATGAGGGAAGATCAATCACATTATTCAATTAAAAATTAAATAATGCTTGTCGACACCTAAATATGTCCAACGCATGCAACACTTGAATGTACATCGAAGCTCATGTTAACATTCTTTGATTTTAACAAAGTTTTGCAAGTTGATTGTGATGCCAATGAATCTTAATAATGTAGTTCTTAATCATGAGGGAAGACTAGTTGCATTATTCAATTTAAAAATTAAATAATGTATGTAGACACCTAAATTTGTCCAATGCATGCAAACAATAATTTTACGAACTTTTTTTTTAATTAATTAAATGATTTTAATTATTATAATGTATTTTAAAAATAATTAAATAATTTTAATTATTTCATTAATTTATTCATCCACAATAGTTTAAAAATCTTTATTATTTAGTTATTTATGTTGTTTTCCTCTTTTCCCATTAATTAAATAATTTTAATTATTTAATTAAATCATTTGTTTCAATCTTTAATAATTAAATAATTATTTTAGTTATTTAATTAGTTAATTAAATCTTCTATAATTAAAAAAATTATTTACTTTTTTCTTCAAAATAAGCTCTTCTAAAAATAAATAAAATATTTATTTTATTTATTAATTGTGTACACATGAATAAAAAGATTTTTAAATTATTTAATTAGTTAACTAAATACTCTATAATTAAATAAGTTATTTAATGTATATAATTATTTGGTTTTTCTAAAAAGCAACCTCTTCTAAAATAAATAAAATCATTATTTTATTTACTAATCACATGTATATAATTAAATAATTTTAATTATTTAATTAGTAAACTAAGTCTTCTTTAATAATTTATTTAATGTTTGTTTTTTGTTAAAATTTACCTCTTTTGAAAATCTTTATTTTATTAATTAATCTCATACACATGATTAAATAGTTATTTTAGTATTTTAATAATTTCAAAATTGCCAGAAGTAGCGACAAAAGTGGCAAAAATAATTTGGCGAGGAATGGTTATGAGACCCTACCCTGAGCCGTCATAGCACTACTCTTTTACTTTCATGTTAGATTTACTATTTGATACATTTTGTTGATGCATTATGGATTTAGACTTTATCTGACAGGGAGTTGATAGCATTAGATATGATGCATTCTATTTTATGTTGATTTCAGTGCTTATGTTGTTGATGTTATGATACATTATTATATGCTTTGTGATTAGTTGAGTTAGATAATTACAAGGATAATGCGGTTGAGTATTGAAATTCATGATTATTTGATTTTTTTATGTTGAGTTATGATTTGGAGAATATTAGACGTTAATTGGATAAATATAGTTCTTTCATATGCTTATATATATACATGTGTTTTCATGAGAATTGGCCTTGGAAAATGTTAATTAGTTTCTATGGTGTTGAGCTATGAATTGAATTTGAAGAGATGTTAATTAAAATATTATATGCTTGAATTATATTTGCTCTCTTACATTTTTATATACATGTGCTTTCCTTGGACTACTGATATTTGACTTGAGATGTGTAGGAAAGTGACCATGGAATTATTTGCAGAACTAGGACCAAACCTATGTGCAACAATAAAGCCAAAGTTGTGTCTAATGGAGAGACAATACCTTGTATGTGTAGACACCCTAAAATGGACAGACTTGCGACTAGACATTAAAAACACTAATTTTCATCTATTAATTAATGGTTTTCTAATCGTTAATTAATCATTTATTTTCTTCTAAATTCATTTCATCTATTAATTAATAATTTTTTAATCGTTAATTAATCATCATTTTCTTCTAAATTCATTCCCCAAATCATCTAATCAAATTCTCAAAATTAATTAAATAATTAATTTTATTTAATTAATTAACCTTAATTGATTAATTTCCATTAATTAATTAATTAGTTAAATTCAATTTCCTAAAGTTTAAATTGAAATATTTAAACTTACTAATTAAATTCTTCCAATTAAATTAATTTAATTTCATTCAAATAATGCAATTCTAAATAAAAAAGAATTCAATTATCTCATATGTTGAAAACTTTAACTTCAAAAATAAATTAAATATTCATTTATCTTCAAAGAGATAACTCTAATTAGATCACATGGGTTACTCCACCCACCTCTTCAGTTCACATGGGTTTCTCCACCCACCTCTTCAGTTCTAAAAGGTAACTCAAAATTAGCTCTTCGGTTAACCAAACTCTATCTCCTCTCTCTCAGTTGAAGAGGTGGAGTTTATTGATGGCTTCTCCAGTTCCTTTTGATCTCAACCGTTCATCTTCTTATCTCTGGAATTGATCTCAACCATTCATCTCATTCTCAATTCCTATATAACAAACCCTTTATAACCATTTGAAGGATCCAGGATTTCAAGCTCATGTGTGTCATTACTTTGTTAGATTGGTTCAAGCATCAAGCTATCTTGCGATCACACACACATTCAATATCAAATTCTCGACACTCCCAAGTCATAGACGCTTCCCACACCAATACTGAGCATCACACAAACAACGTTTTAGAAGGAGAAGAGAGAGACAATAGAAGCTTCAAGCAATTGGGTTTGCATTCATTTGTTTCCTCTTATTTGCTTGTACATTTTATTGATTCGTAGTTTCTTTATTAGTAGCTTGTTTCTTATCGATTTCCCCCATTGCAAATCGGTGCTACTAACCCCTGGTCATTCAAGAGTGTTACAGATTTTGATCCATGCATACATTTTGGTGAACCCGACGTGAATCAAACAACCCAAATATCACTTGCAGACGACAGACGTAACCTTTTGGCCACGACCGTACGCTTGTAGATTCTTTTTTTCATGCTTTTCTCGATAAACATGTAATTTCACAATCGCTGGTATTTTACCGTAATTGATGGGATATTGTTGCAATCGTCTGTTTTATTGTCGCAATCGTTGTAAGGGTTTCACAGAATTTTTCTGTCGTTATTCACAATTCTGTTTTCTCGCTTTGTGCCGCAATTGCCCGATTTGTACCGCAATTGCGCAGAGTTTGCCGCAATCGATCAATCTGTGCCACAATAGACAGTGCTTGGCCGCAATCAAAAGTGTTTTATTACAATCGACTACACTTTTCTGCAATTGACAATGCTTTGCCGCAATTGACAGTGCTTTACTGCAAATAACAGAATTATGCCTTATCTAATCCAAATTCTCTATTTTTTTGTTTAAAATCTGAATTTTTCTTCGTTTATATGCAGGATTGGACAAATCACGAAGCACGGAGGAAAGTAGGCCATTGTGAGTATCAATTGTTTCAAAAGCACTTCTCTATTGCATGTATCTTGATTGCAACATTTTGTGGTACTAACTTATCATTTCAGCTTGTGGTGTGGAAATAGATTTAACAAAGCAACATAAAAATCACTCATTTGTCATTTTGGTGCTTTAAAAAAACATTGTATGCCAAACATCACAACCTCACATTTACATATTGGTGCTTAAAATTGACGTGGAGGTTAAGAATTGAACAAAGGCAAACAAACATTTCAAATTTGAGGCATTAAAACTGAACAAGCAATCAAAACCTACTTTTGGGCTTAAAAACTGAACACTTGTGATTGTATGGTGGTTAGCTTAGTTCACATTTCATCTTTGGAGTCTAATCGATTAACCTTGTGTCTTGAGTCTTTGGTGCACTTGCACAATCTGTTAGATTAAACACCTTTATACTTTTTTAGAAAGCCCTGTCCGAGGAATGCGCTTCTTCCTCGGAGAACGACCTTAAACCGGTAATCCTTCCGATCGGTATATAAACAAGATGAGAACCAAAGTTCTATTTTATATCTAGTCAAGCTTGGGCGAAGTGTTTTGATGATAGTCTAGATCAAATGAATTATCCCTAAGGAGCTAGCATGGTCAACTAGGCTCTTAAGTGAGTCACACACGTACAAACCGATTGGATAGACGCCACAGACCCTACTAGAACCTTGTTAAAATAGAGGCCAACCTGATTCAGCTCCGAACTGATACCTTATTATAGTGCAAGGGGTTGCAGAATTTCCCCCCAAGATTCCCAACATATGTGCTCCAAGGTATTTGTGTAGTGAAAGAGATCTTCACTATCATGACAACAATATCTAGCAACGATAAAAACACGGGTGCCTACATCGTGGACCTTCGTGTCCTAGTAGTGTGACACTTGGTGTGTGAGCTAATGAACATTCAAGGATTGGGCCTATAATATTGTATTTGACAACCAAAATTGCCTTAGATTAATATGTTTGTCCTTGTGTCAAAACCCGTGCTAGATTACAAAATATATTGTCCATTGTGCTTGTTCTTTGATCAGTTCCAAAAATGTAAAACAAACACTAAAACTGTCAAAACGAGTCTAACGTGTTAAAATCTAGGGTTGTCAACATCAAAACTATTCTGCAAATTAGAAGCCTTGATCTTGAAAATCAAAATTATCAGACATAGAAGCCTATTTTTGAGTCTTTTTGAGACTATTTTCCCTTTGCCGCAGTTGCCCGCATTTTGCCGCAATTGACAGAAGTTTATCGCAATCGCCCATTTTATTGCCGCACTTGACCTGTTTATTACCGCAATCGGTGATAGATTACTGCAATCAACCTGTCACTTTACTGCAATCGGTGATAGATTACTGCAATCAACCTGTCACTTTACCGCAATCGGTGGAGTTTTGCCGCACTTGAACAAAGACTTTTAAACACCTGTTTTGACTTTAAAACCTTGAAAATACTCTTCATTCTGTGTAAAAAATTAGTGTCTATCCAAGAAAAATGTGAAGAACATTGTGTGAATCTCTAAACTTTAAAAGATCATCCATTCTTTGAAGACACGATTATCGTCCAAGCATTGTTAGTTCGAAAGTTCAGACTTGAAATATCTTGATCCCATTATCTCAAAATCATCCTATCTCTATCAGTGACTTTGCCCTAGGCAATAGTCGACAATCTTATTCTTACATCATCAAATCTTTGAGATCAAAATAAATCAACATCTGTCCTTAGAATTACCCTTGTCCAAACATAACTTGGACTCTCCTAGAAAGGTTATCTTTTTCTATTTTCTTTATATCACTTGTTTTAGTCACAAAATCTGAACAACACTATATCTCATACACCCTATGGAGGGCCTTACACAAGGTGGAAGGCTAAAAATCAACCCGATGAGTCTTATATCAATCGGTTTCCCACTGGGAAAATAGAGCGAGAGGACGATCCTTTCAGAAATACCAGTCCTTCTCTTTTCATTGAGAACCCCCATAGATCCACATTGTTTCGTGATGTCACAGAGGAGGAGCTCGAAGACATAGAGCAAGACGCCTATTCCACGCAAGTTGTTGACGTTGTTTTGATTAAGTAAAAGCAGGATTTGAAACGTCCCAAAACCTTGTACAAAAGATCAGAAGATAGGCATAGCTGATCAATCAACAACCAAAAGATGAAACAAGGAAGAGGCTAGGGCCCGAGGCCACACAAGATAAAAATAGAAAAAGACAATGCTAGCAAAAAAGACAGCAAACGGAGAGAGCACAAAAGACAGCAACTAGCTAGTTTCTATCATTTCTTTGGCCTGCTTAGCGAGAAGCTCCATGTTGCCCACAAAGATCCTGAGGTCATCAAGCTTCGTGTCTTTCTTCTTAATACTTTCCTGAGTGCGGATGCTAGAGCCCGCGCCCTCCTTGGGCTCCTTTTTCTCCTCCCCCCTATTAACCTCGATCCTGACCATTGAGCTCTTGCACTGTTCAATAGAGACTTTCAGGATATTGAAGCTTTGTTCACTTATCTTTTTGAGCGTTATTTCCATTTTCTCCACTTTCCCTTCCAGAGTAGAAATGCGAGCCTCACTATTGCTAATCTCTGCATCTTTTCTCATATTGTTGATCTTTTCCTCCATAGGCAGCACTTTAGTCCCCAGCTCCCCAAAAGATTCCCCTTTGTTGATAGCTTCGGTCCGATTCTTCAGACTGGTTACCATTGATTCTCACCAAAGGTCGCAACTTTAACCATATTCACAATCTTCCCTTATTCCTGAAGCTCAACCTTCATATTCGCAGTATCTTGAGCAATGGTAGCCATAAACTTGCCAAAGGAAAGAATGTTGTCTTTCAAATCTCTACCAATATTAAAGCTATCCTTTTTATCCACAGTAGTAGCAACTTTGTCCTTCCCCTGAGTACTATCATCTTTTTCCTCAACCTTGCTCTAAGTGTTATCTTCAATTTCTAGATCCTTATCCTGTTTCTCCTTGTTCTCCAGGCTCTCATAAGCAGGTTCCTCATCATCAGAGGAAATAAGGATACCCTTATTCTTCTTAGTCCTCTTAGTAACAAGGGTTTTATCCTTGAAACAAGCTTTCCTTTTTTTGTTCCTCTTAGGGTTGTCTTCGTCGTCAGTTCTCAAACCCTCCAAATTAGAGTCCATCTCAACATACTCCAGTTTTTTCTTAGGAATCCTCTTAGAAGAGCTACCCTTCATGTTGCCAACCCCTCTGGTACTAATGGTATTCATCTCGTCCTCAGTGTCATCTTCAAATTTTTCTCCTCAGTCTTCGTCCTGGATTTCCACATTATTAAGAATCTTTCCCTTAAACACAATTTTCTCAATTTTCCTCATTTTTAACACATCATAAATCAAAACCATCAGGCCTTGATGAGAGGCGTGATCCCCAAAAGGGTCATTCTGAAAATATCTCATCGTAACATTCAAAGAGCTCATGAGATAAAAAGGGATGCTCATATCCTCATTATGCCTAAAATGGTTCAAGATAACGAAATGATGCCTGTAGGCTCTAGAAAATCTCCCATCAAGGGTAAGATAATTGATAGCAGCATATAAAAAAAAATGCCAAGGGCGGCTGATATTAGTAGGACTGAAAAAACCTCCTACCTTCTTGGACAATTTGTCCGCCTCTTCATCATTCTCCGGGAATCTCTCATAAGCTTTGTCAGAGTAGCTGTGGTCATGGTAGAACTTCATCCCATCCACAGGTAAGCCTGTGGCTTCTGCAATAAGTTCCTCATTGATGACAATCCATTGATTGTTGAAGTAAATCTTTCCTTTCTTCCAATTTCGCATGAAAAAACTGGTAATAGCAGTGTTACACCTATGCAACTTCTCCATGTAAGTTGCAAGATTCTCCTTCTGAAGAATTTCTGAGACTTCTGCATTTTGCTTCCACTCGCTGCAGTCTGATGGCTCATGTTTTTTCTTTCTTCCACCCATTCTGTTTCTACTAACCTTGTCTCTCTGATTTTATCTGTGCTTAGTGTACGCCTCTCTCAATCGTGATTCATGATTCCCAAGATATCCAAAGGCAAGGGTTAGTAGCAAAGGTTTTACAAATGATATAAATCCAATACACAAGAACTACTAAAACGAATAACTTGAAATGTAACCAATGTACAAGCAATGAAAAGGAAAACAAATGAATGCAAACCCCAAAGTGCTTGAAGCTTCTATTGTCTCTCTCTACTTCTTCTGAAACGCTATTTTTGATGCTCAGTATTGGTGTGGCAGCGTCTATGACTTGAGAAGTGTCAAGAATTCGCTAATTGAAACGGGTGTGTGATCACAAGATGGATTGAATGCTAGAACCAAACTAACATAGTAATGACACACGAGAGCTTGAAATCCTGGATCCTTCAAATGGTTATGAAGGGTTTATTATATAGGAATTGGGGATGAAATGAATGGTTGAGATCAATCCCAGAGATAGGGAGATGAACGGTTGAGATTAAAAGGAACTGGAGAAGCCATCGGTAAACTCCACCTCTTCAATTGGTAAAGAGGAGATAGAGTTTGGTTGACTGAAGAGCTAATTGTGAGTTACCTTTTTGAACTGAAGAGGTGGGTGGAGTTACCCATGTGAACTGGAGAGATGGGTGGAGTAACCCATGTGATTTGATTGGAGTTATCTCTTTGAAGATAAATGAATATTTAATTCATTTATTTAGTTATTGTTTTCAACATGTGAGATAATTAAATTCTTTTTTATTTAGAATTACTTTATTTGATGAAATTAAATTAATTTAATTGGAAGAATTTAATTAGTAAGTTTATATATTTGAATTTAAACTGTAGGAAATTGAATTTAATTAATTAATTAATGGTAATTAATCAATTAAGGTTAATTAAATAAATAAATTTAATTATTTAATTAATTTTGGGAATTTGATTAGATGATTTGGGGAATGAATTTAAAAGAAAATATATGATTAATTAATGATTAAAAAACCATTAATTAATAGATGAAAATTAGTATTTTTAATGTAAAGTCGCAAGCCTCTCTATTTTTGGGTGTCTACATTTGCCCCTCTTTGATGCGATGTGACTTGTCGCAGTGTGTCAAAAAAATTTCAGATTTGATCCTGCCCCAGCTTGCCCCAGTGATAACAAGTGGACTATATGCCCCCCAACAAATTAAGCATAGAAAATGCGTCAGATGAGCATTAATTTGTTGAAAATGTGAATCACTATATGATGATGATGAATGCTTTCCTATGATAGTTATGATGTTATTGATGATGGATGCATTGATTATATGATCTATTATGCACATGTTTTAGATTTTTCTTATGCAATAAATGAATACAATCTACCATGCACAAAAATTTTGAGTAATGCATGTGTTAGTTAGAAGGAAGTTAGTTTGGAATGTGATCTTTGGGATTGATTGATAGATATGGAATGATAGAAAGGAAATTTTGATTTTTTTCATAGATATGAATTGATAGAATGGATGAGTGAGCCAACGCTACCGCGTTTCCAATTTTTGTCATCATTGCATCTTTTTTAGTTTTTGAAATTCCGAAGAGCGTCCAATGCATCCAGATCACATACCATCAAGATACCGCCACGACCTCTTGATAACCGGAAGGAGTAGAGAGATTGAATAGAAAGAGAACTTAGTGCACCCAAATATTGACCATCTGGGTTCAGCTATGTTCCTTTTTTTAAAAGAAAGAGAGCCAAAAGCACCCAGATATTGACCATCTGGATACTGCTTTGTCCTCTGAATTAACTAAAAAAAAAGGAAACCAAGATAGAACTCCTATGCACCTAGAGTCCATCTGGATAACACCGTGAGCTCTTGATTCCGTAAAGAAAAAGACCTAAGAAAACAAGATAGAACTCCTACACCCCTAAAGTCCATCTGGATAGCATCGTGAGCTCTTGATTGCAAAAAAGAAAAGACCATAGAAACCAAGATAGAACTCCTACGCACCCAGAGTCCATTTGGATAGCATCGCGAGATCTTGATTCTATAAATGAAACAAGAAAATAAAAGAGAAGAAATGTCCAATTCTTTCCTAGGGTTAAGCTCATATCATGGAACTACGTGACTTTCAGATAAGTGACAGCACCTACCGCATTTATCCTAAATCATCATGGCCCTGAAATCGAAGTGAACATTCAACAGACAACAATCAAAGAAAATAAGTCATGGTCTATCATAGCTACTCTCCTCACATTGTGGATCCTGGAGTAGTGTAAGAACATAACCGCAAAATATAGACTGACATCTGACCGACTGACTGACCTAGTCAACATTTCTGGATGGTTCCTAGATGCAGTTTTATTCTCTTGATTGGCTCGACTCTTTGGATAGGCTTGATTGGCTTGATTGCTTGAGTGTGTTTGGTTTCAGTTATAGATGACTCATATAAGACTGACCTGTCTGGTTTGAGTGTATCCATCACTGTGTAAGACGATTGATATGATTGACTGATTTATTGTGTTCATTTTGGAAGCTGATCAAGTTGTGTCAAATGGCCCCAATGCTGATTCACAAAGCTCATGATTGTGACAATTGATAGATTGGCTTGGTTGTCAGTTGCTTGTTGATAGATTTGATAGAGTGATAAATTTGTGTCAGATGAGCCCAATGCTAATTCGCAAAGCTCATGATTGTGACATTGGTTGACTGGGCATGATCGCCCTTTGCTCTCTTGATAACAGAGTTGGCTTTATTGCTTGGGATTTTAAAATTTTTTAGATTGTTTTTTTTATGAAGATTGATTTTCTCAGAACATTTTGATCTTTTTAGAATTTTTTGATGAGTTTTTTGATTTTTAGGATTTTTTAGTACATTTAGAATTTCCCCCTAGTTTGGTGGACAAGTATTAACCATGGATAAGTTCTTGGTGCTCAGAGGGGAATGTGCTTCTGGATATAGCTTGGGTAGTTAGTCTTGCATTTGAAGTGTGCTCAAGCTTTTGGAGTTCATTGATGGTGAAGCTGGATTTGAACACTCGGCGTCTGTTTTTCAGGTTTTCACCAAGGTACCTACTCAATAGTGCCTTTTTGCCAGGTTTTCACTGAGAGAGTGATTTTGTTTCTCTTTACCTTTTTTATTTTTTTTATTTTTTTGTTGTTACCAAGGTCCCTGATTGCCAGGTTTTCACCAAGGTAACATTTTGTATTTTTTGATTTTTTTTGGTATTTCCTGGATATGTAGATAGGTGCCTTAACCATAGATACCTCAAGGTTAGAACCTCTTGAGGTTCATGATGTTGATGTATCCGGGGAGCTAATCTCCTTCTGGTGTCGCTAGTATGAATGCCCCACTGTGGGTAGAGTTGACAATGACATATGGTCCTAGCCAGTTAGGCTCAAACTTTCCAGGTTTGACTCGCTCTGCTTGGTTCTTTTGATTTTCCATGAGGACAAGGTCTCCTACCTCAAATGTTTGTGACCTCATGTTCTTATGATAGTTCCTTCTAAGGCGATTCTGATAGCCTTGTAAGTGGTCGAAGGCATGCTGTCTTCTTTCATCTAGTAACTCCAGTTCACTAAGCCTTGCTACTCTGTAGTATTCATCTGTAATTAGTTTCTTCAAAGATATCCTTAGGGATGGGATTTCCACTTCGAGGGGTAATACCGCCTCTGATCCATACACTAGGGAGAAAGGAGTACTCCTGTAGGTGTTCTCACGCTAGTTCTATATGCCCATAATGCGGGACTAAGCTGTAAATGCTAGTCTCATCCTGATTCGTTCACTATTTTCTTCAAGATTTTTTTGTTTGTAGCTTCGTCTTGGTCATTCCCTTAAGGATAATAAAAGGAACAGAACCCTTGTTTGATATGGAACTATTCACATAGCTCTTCGACATCTTTGTTTTGGAAAGGCGTATCATGATCTGTCAGGATGGTTTGAGGAATCTCGTATTGACAGATGATGTGGTTAAGTATGAACATTGATATCTTCTTTCCAGTTATGTAAGTGAGGGGAATTGCTTCCACCCACTTAGTGAAGTACTCTGTCGCTGCTATGATGTATTTGTGTCCATTTGCTGAAGAAGCTATAATTTTGCCCACTAGGTCAAATCCCCACATAGAAAATGGCAATGGTGATGTGATAGGATTTTGTTCTTGGGCTGGTGCATAGATGAGGTCTCCATGAATCTGACACTGTCTACACCTTTGTACATGTTTGTGTGCATCTATCTCTACTATGGGCCAGTAGTATCCCATGCGGATGATATTCTTAGCTAAGTTGTTGCCACCTTTGTGGGTTCCACAAATTCCTTCGTGTACCTCGTACAAAGATTTCTGGGATTCCATGGAAGTGAGACATCATAGTAGCGTTCCTTCTAGACTGCGTCTATATAAAGTAGTTGAGAGGATGGTATACCTAGAGGCTTGGCGGATGAGGGACTTTCTCTGGTTTCTAGACAAGTTGGGAGGTAAGACACTATTTTGGAGGTAGTTGTATACATCTTGGTACCATGGGTTTTCAGGACCAAAAAGGACGCATGTTGGTTCTGTGATGGATGCTTGATGTGATGGCACCAAGAGTTTCTCTACTAGAAATTGGAATCTTGTTTCGTTACCTAGCATATCAATCAATGATTCTATGGTAGCCATCGCGTCTGCAGCTTTGTTCTGTGCTCGTGGGACTTGCTCAAAGAACATGTAATGGAACTTGGTGTGAAATGTTTCCATCTATGCTTTGTATGGTATTAGCTTCTCATATTTGGTCATATAATCATTGTTGACTTGACTAATGACCAACTGCGACTCTCCAAAGACCTTAAGGTTCTTGATTCTCCATAGAATTGCTATCTTTAAACCAATGACCAGTGCTTCATATTATGCTATGTTGTTTGTGCAGGGGAAGTTGAGTCTGAAAGATTTTGGAATGTATCATTATCTGGAGTGACAAGCACTATTCCTGCCCCCGCACCATGGTTCATGCACGATCCATCAAAATATAGTTGCCATACCTCGATCGCTGGTTGTAGTGTCATAATAGATTCATTAGGAAAGTTGGAAATACTAGGCTGATGGTCCTGAATGGTTGCCTCTTCCAGTTGGTCTGCAATCACTTGCCCTTTGATGGCCTTTCTATCTACGTACTCAATGTCAAACTTGCTTAGGATCATTACCCACTTCGCAAGTCATCCGGTGAGCATTGATATGCTTAGGAGGTACTTTAAAGGATCAATATGTGCAATCAACTTTGTTTGGTGACTCAACATATAATGCCTAAGCTTCTGGGAAGCGAAGACAACTGCAAGGCATGACTTTTCAATTGGTGTATAGCTGAGCTCATATCCTACCAATGTTCTGCTTAGATAGTAGATGGCCCTTTCTTTACCTACGTCATCATGTTGTACCAAGAGTACACCTAATGTTGATTCTGCTGCTGAGATATATAGAAGTAATGGTCTACCTTGGACTGGTGGCATCAATATAGGAGACTTGAGGAGGTAATCCTTGAATATTTGGAATTTTTGTTCGCATTGCTCTGTCCATATAAATTTTATGTCTTTGTGCAGTAGATGTTGGAATGGGTGGCACTTGTCTTCTAGCTGAGCTATGAAGTGCCTGATTGATCAGAGCCTTCCTTTTAACCCTCTTATTTGCCTCAGGTTTGATGGTGGAGGCATGTCCAATATTGCTTTGACTTTCTTTGGGTCTACTTTGATGCCTCTATGTGACACTATGAACCCCAGTAGCTTTCCTGCTGTGACACCGAATGCACATTTATTTGAGTTTAAATGGACTTTGTATTCCTACATTTTGTCAAAGATTGGTCCCAATACTTGTAGATGATCCTTGCGAAGCATTGAATTGGCTAGTATGTCGTCCACATAGTCCTCCATTGTTTTAGGGATGAGATCATGAAATATAGTTGTCATAGCCCTTTGATATGTCGTGCCAGCATTTTTGAGACCAAATGGCATGACATTCCAATAGTAAGTGCCCCAAGGACATGTGAAAGTTGTTTTATGTTGGTCTTCTAGCGCGATCCTTATTTGATTATACCCTAAAAAGCCATCCATGAGTGATAGCATTTGATGTCCAGCGGTTAGATCTACTATCATATCAATGTTGGGTAAAGGAAAGTCATCCTTGGGACAAGCTATATTGAGATCTCTGAAGTCTGTGCAAATCCGTATCTAACCAGTGTGCTTTGTAATCAGTACCAAGTTAGATATCCAATTTGCGCATTGTATTGGTCTTATGAACTTGGCATCCAGGAGCTTTTTCAACTCTGCCTTGACTAGCAATGCAACATGGGGATGCATCTGTCTCAGCTTCTGCTTGACAAGTTTGGCATTGGGTAGCAATGAGAGATGATATAGAACGAGTTCTGGATCTAATCCTAGCATATCTAAGTAGGACCATGCGAAGTTGATCATGCTTTCCTTGAAGAAACTGATGAATTGTTCTCTCTTCTAGGGTGAGTGATTTTTCCAAGTATATGTTCTTTGGGTTCTTTTCATCTCCCAAATTGACTTCCTCTATTTCTTCTGCTAGTAATGTTGATTTATCCTCTGTCAAGGGAAGGAGTTCCTTCTTTCCATCTTCTAGCACCTCACTGAGGTTTTCGCTAGAAGATACGTCTTGTTTTAGCTTTTTATCATTCTTTTTTTCTTTTTTCTTTTGTGGACTGGAAAGAGGAGTTGCCTCCCCGAAATATGCCGCTCTGTCAAGGTCAATGGAGAAGCCTTCCTTGTGGTCTCCTGATGGCATGCCTTCCCTAAGTCCCATGAAATCACCAATAGCCTCATCATTCTCGAAGACTTCTAAATCAGGCGGTCCTTGTTGATCCCACTCTATTAGTTCTGGGTGTACAAGATAGATACTTTCGTGGTTGTTTGACTCTAGTTGGTTGAAAGGGACTATAGATATGGTTCCTACAAAATTGGACTGTGATGTGGACACACCACCTGAGGAATGATAAATGACATGCTTATCTATGCAGGGTTGTTCGACAATGGATAGTTGGTCAAATAAGTCCTCTAGGTTTATGATAGTGTCTGACCAGGGGGAATAATCTGGGATTGATGGTTCAGAGTCGTGAAGGGATCTCCATTCATACTCGTGGGAGTCAATCTCGATAGAACGCTTGTCAGATGTCTCACTTCCTTCGTTATCATTGATTGCTATGTGGAGGTCTATTTGGGTTTGTGTGGTTCCCTCTTCAGAGGGCAACAACTGTGCTAGTATGTTTCTTATCAAGACATGTTCTGTGTTGTGCCCCCGGTGCATCTTTGCTATTTATTCCTGATCAACTTGGATGTCTTGGATTATAGGACTGACTCTTTGTTTCCCATAGCCTAACCCTCTCTTGTTTCTCTAGGTTGGTGGGAGAGACAATTCCATTATGTCTTGTTGTCTTTCTCCCAGGCTGGTTGTACCATCATACCCGAATCTTTGTAACATTGTATAACCATTACCATAATTCGACAAGGGTAGGGTTTGTCGGATTGTCTCTTGTGTGTCTTGGTATAACCATGTACTGATATTTTATTCAAATGGCTTTTCTTCTGCTATGTCTCACCATCTAACAAAGGTTGTGGGTGGACATTTGAATAGAATAGGATGTGGAGTTTCTGTTATAATAACAGGTTGTGGCATGCCATAAGTTCTCAGGCTCTGAGGCATGTGCGTGATGGTGAAAGCCTCTTCATATCTATACTCACCACATCCCTTGTCGGTAATGGATATCTTGCCCGCTTTCCGTGTGACATCCTTAGGATTAAATCAGAAGAGGATGGGATACTTGCATCTTGGTTTAAAGGTACTTGGTTGTCTATGTTGATTTGGACCACGTTATAGTATTGGAAAGGTTGGGGATCTCCCTCTATGATTATTTCTTCTCTTTGGTGTGGGAACTTGATGCATTGATGGTATGTCGAGGGTACGGCTTGCATTTCATGTATCCATGGTCTCCCTAGTAACATGTTGTATCCCAACTAAAGGTCTAGGATCTAGAAGGGGGTGTTCTTGACCACTGGACCAATACGAACAGGTAGAATGATAATACCTTTAGAGGACCTTTCCTCTTCGTCATAAGCTCTGATATCTATCCTCCTCGTGACATCAATGTTTGACTCTAAATAGCCCAGTTTCTTTATTAACTTTAGAGTACAGATGTTTAACCCAACTCCACCATCAACAAGGACCCTACGGATAATGCTTTTGTGGACCTGGACAAGTAAGTGAAAAGGATCATTATGCAAGGGTTTGTGCGATGACACATCACAATTTGTGAATGTGGCATGTTTGTTAGTAGCTATATGGTTAACCATCATTTGGAAGCTCTTAGGTGTTATGTCCCTTGGGACAATTGCATTCTGAAGGGCTTGGTCAAGTGCCAGTTTATGCTGTGGAGATATGCGCAATAGGTTGAACATGGAGATCTAGGGAGGTGTGTGCTATAGTTGATCCACTATGCTCGGCTGTGGATCTGAGTTTGCATTAGGACTAGAAGATATAGTAGATGAGGATGGTACTCCTTGTAAGATGACTCTGGTGTGACGCATTGTTATAGCACATTTATTACCTTGGTCTTTGATAGTGATCATAGCCACATGGCTATCTGAAGGATTGAGGCAATTGATAACATTATCACTGTTGGCATACGTATAGTTTACTTTTTTTGTCTATCCACCAGACCTGGAGGCTTTTCCCTATTGTGATCATGAAATGTATCATTGAAGATAGTGTGATCAGTTGTGCCTTTGTCTTGGGTATTTGTCACATCGATGGCCCTTGTGTCAATCAGATCTTGGATAGGATGTTTCAACCGGAAACAGTTAGGCATTTTGTGCCCTTTCACCCGATGAAACTCACAGAAGTCTTTGTCATTATACCACCTTGGTTTGTTTTCATCTTGTTCAAATTCCTTGATTTTTGAGAGAGTGGTAGTGTTTGATTGTATCAATTTGCGTAAAGCTAATTCTATCGGCTCTCCGAATGGTGTGAAATCTTGTTGTTGGAATTGAAACCGTGGTCTGTGTTGAGTCTGTTGTTGACTATTTGAAACAACGACCGCTTGGACAGGGGGAGGTTGGTTTTGGGTGTATGCTTGTTGAGTTGGCCCTGTGGGTTGTTGGTTGGCCATAGGTGTGCCTTGCAGTGACACCTTGGGTTGCACATAGTTGACTCTCTTCACATCAATGACACCGTCATTGGTGACATTTTTTTTTGTTCCACCACTTAGCTTTGTCCGTTGCATTTTTGTTTGTATTCATTTGTGTTGGATCTGCAAGGATTCCTTGTTTGACTAAGTTCTGCTCACAATGAACTCCTCATTCGATGAGTTGTGTGAAGTTTGGAGCTAACTGTAATTCTATTGTGAATGACATGTCTGGAATTAGATTGTCAACGAACATGACTATTAGGTCTTGTTCAGGCACATCATATGTGATGTGGTTTGTCATGTTCCTCCATCTTTGTAGGAACTTCATAAAAGACTCTCCATCCTTCTTTTTGATATCACAAAGGTCCTTGATGCTGACCTTGTGCTCGATGTTATGATGGAAGTGAGCTATGAACTTTTCAGCCAGTTCACCCCAAAAAGAATGCCATGAGGTAAATGCGAGATCCACTCCATTGCTGGTCCGGCCAAGCTTTGTGGGAACAGTCACATTAAATATGTTTCATCATGGGAGACTTCAACGCAACTAGCAAAAAACTCTCAGATATGTTCAATAGAGTTGGTATTGCCCCTATATTTGTCAAATTTTGGTATCGAAAAGTGATTTGGGAACAGAGACATGTGGAGAGAATGGTCAAAGGGGTATGGGTATAAATCCTTTGCGGTGTAGGATTTAGTTTGCCCCTGATTTTTCATATCCATCATTTGGGTTTGAAGAGCTTGCATTTTTTGCATTAACATGTTTGTTTGGTATTGAGGTTGATGTGTGAGGACGTTCCTCTGTGCTGTAGTGGGTATGAGGCTACGCCTCTGTGTCCCTTGAGTAGGAACATAGGATTTCATCCTGGGGACTTGATATTGATTTCCCATCGAGTGATTTTGAAATGGGGGCACATGAGTAGCCCATGGTGGGTTTTGATGCATTTTTTGTTGGGATTGGGAATGTTGTTGTGATTGAAACTGGGGTTGATACTGTTGGGGTTGATATTGTTGCTGCTGAGGTTGGGGTTGAAGCTGGGTTTGTTGTTGCTGAGGTTGGAATTGAGGCAAATAAAGCTGGGGTTGCTATTGTGGGGGTTGGTTTTGAGGTAACTGAAGTTGGGGTTGCTGTTGTTGGGGTTGGATTTGGGGCGATTGAAGATGGGGTTTCTGTTGCTAGGGTTGGATTTGTGGCAACTGAATTTGGGGTTGTTGTTGCAGAGGTTGGTTTTGAGGCAACTCAAGCTGGGGTTGTTATTGCGGAGGTTGGATTAATGTCGGAATGTGCAAAGGTGTAGGTTTGGGTGGGCATTGATTGTAAGTCATACCTGAAAAGATGGATCCCTGTGAGCATGAGGTGTTGATCCCAAGACTAGTATGTATTGAGTGCAGCAGCAACATAGTTTCAGAACAGTTGGTGTTTGGTGGGATGGAAGGCATAGCATGAGAGCTTGATTTCCCTAGCCATGTGACCGAAGGTGGGAGCATATAGTGACCATAGGTGCACTCAGTTGTGAGCCTGTCATGCTTTGAGTGGAAGATGTGTTGTCTTGGTTCGTGCCATTGGTTTGACTGGGTATTGTCTATGTCAATGTAGGTATTACCAATGGTGAGAAGATTTGAGAGACAATAGGTAGTATCTAAGGAGACTAAGTAGTGTTTTGACCTGTAAGAGGGTTTTCAGGCCATATGGTCAATACACTAAATTTAGCGGGGAGTTTGACTCCCCTCTTTAGCAGCATAGCTAAGAAGTGTTTGGGATTCCTCTCTATAATAGGGTCAACCACTTGTTTGGAATAAGCATCTTTTTCTATATCCTCTAGTTCCTTTTCTGTGACTTTTTGGAAAAGAGCTGCCCCATGGGGTTGTTCAATGAACATAGTAGAACTGGTGTTTACAAAAGGGTCATCTTCTCTCTCTGTTTCCCAAGCAGGGAATCTGTTGATATATGACTCATCAGATTGCGTTCTAGCCTTTAACCTGGTGTAAGGCCCTCCATGAGGTGTTTGAGACATGGTGTGGTCCATATTTTGTAACTAAAACAAGTGGTATAAAGCAAACAAAGAAGAATATCCTTTCTAAGAAAGTCCGAGTTATGTTTTGGACAAGGGTAATTCTAAGGACAGATTTTTATATATCTTGATCTCAAAGTGGTGATGATGTAAAAAGATAAGATTTGTCGACCTTTGCCTTGGAAAAAGTCACTTTGATAAAGATGATGATGTTTGATATGACAAGATCAAGGTATTTCGAGTCTGAGCTTTCAAACTAACAATGTTTTTGACAATAATCATGCTTTTCAAAGAAGGGATGATCTTTGATTTTTAGAGATTCACACAATGTTCTTCGCATTTTCCTGGGATAGACACTGGTTTTGGACACCAAATGAAGAGTTCTTTCAAGGTTTTTAGGTCAAAATAGGAATAATGTATCTCTGGTCAATTGTGGTGCAACTCCACCGATTGTGGTAAAGTAAATGGTTGATTGTGGTATTTTATCATCAATTGCAATAATAAACATGATGATTGTGGCAATAAACAAGTTAACTGCAGCAAAATTCTGTCAATTGTGGCAAAATGCGGGTAATTGCAGTAAAAGGGGAGTAGTCTAAAAAAATACTAGAGGATAGGTATCACTGTCTAACAATTTTGATATTCTTGGACAATGCTTCTGATTTGCAAGACAGTTGATGTTGACAACCCTAGACTTTAACACGTTTGACTCATTTTGACAGTTGGATGTTTGTTTTGCATTTTCAAAAATTGATCAAAGAACAAGCACGACAGACACTGTGTTTCTAAGAATGAAGACTGGCAATTTGTATTTTCTACAACTTTTTCAAGTTGCAAGGTTATCACGAGGTCTCAACAATGAACAATCAGATTAATCTAGGTCAATGGCTTCAGAATACAATGTTATAGGCCCAATGCTTGAATGTCCATTAGCTCACACAAAAATTGTCACACTACTAGGAAACGAAGGTCCACGACATAGGAGCCCGTATTTTTTCTATTTCCAGCTATTGTTTCCATGGAGTGAAGATCTCTTTCACTACACAAATATTGTGGGATACATATGTTGAGAATCTTGGGGGGAAATTCTGCAACCCCTTGCACTATAATAAGGTACCTGTTTGGAGGTAAATCGGGTTGGCCTCTAATTAACAAGGTTAGAGTAAGGGTCTGTGGCATCTATCCAATTGGTTTGTACATGTGTGACTCACTTAAGAGCCTAGTTGATCACGCTGGCTCTTTAGGGATATTCACCCGATCCAGACTATCACCAACACACCTTGCCCAAGCTTGGCTAGATAAGATAGAACTTTGGTTTGCGCCTTGTTTATATACCGATCGGGAGGATTACCGGTTTAAGGTCGTTCTCTAAGGAAGAAGCACATTCCCTAGATAGGCCTTTCTAAAAAGTATAAAGGTGTCTAATCTAACAGATTGTGCAAGTGCACCCAAAACTCAAGACACAAGGTAAATCGATTAAGCTCCAAAAGTTTGAAATGTGAACTAAGCTACACCACCATACAAGCACAAGTGTTCAATTTTAAGCCCAAAAGTAGGTGTTGATTGCTTGTTCAATTTTAATTCACCAAATTGAGAAACTCTTGGCTTTGCTGAATTTTATTCCCCACGTCAATTTTAAGCCCAAATCTAAAATGTGAGATGTGAGATGTTTGACAAACATAGTTATTTTTAAACCCAAATCGACAAGTGAATTCCTTTTAATTTGCTTTGTTTAAACAAGTTAGTATCAAAAGGATTTTTGCAAAATGAGAGTATGTGTAACTTTCAAACAATGAATGTTACTCACCAACAACTTACCCTTCCTGTTCGTGGAAATTCGTCGTCCTGCAGAAAAATAAAGAAAGTATCATATTTTCAGATAGCAAGATAAAGAATTTGGCCCTGATGAACAATTTTGCAGGTGATTGCGGTAATGCAGAGGCAGTTGCGGTAAATAGCAGGTGATTGTGGCCTAAAAGTAGAAATTGCAAAAAAACACTTTCACTTGTGGTAATGCATAATCAATTACAGTTTGGATTGGTCAATTGCGGTACAATTTTTCTGATTGTGGTACTGGTCGGTCAATTATGAAAAACTGAAGAAAAGACAGAGACCTAGAAGATGACAGAAAAGAAATGCGGAAACCTATAATTGATTGTGGTATTAAACCAGTCGATTGCAGCACAATGTCGACAAATGTGGCAGAATACTAGCAATTGCGAAATAACACAGATATAAAAAAATACAAATCTTTAGGTCTACGACCATACGGCCGTGGTTGATCAATTTTGTTTGTCATCTGCAAGAGATATTCAGGCTATTTGTTTCATGTCGGGTTCACCAAAATGTACACCTCTCTCAATCGTGATTCGTGGTTCCCAAGCTTTCCAAAGGCAAGGGTTAGTAGCAAAGGTTTTACAAATGATATAAATCCAATACACAAGAACTACTAAAATGAATAACTTGAAACATAACCAATAAAATGTACAAGCAAAGAAAAGGAAAACAAATGAATGCAAACCCCAAAGTGCTTGAAGCTTATATTGTCTCTCTCTACTCCTTCCAAAATGTTGTTTTTGATGCTCAGTATTGGTGTGGCAGCGTCTATGACTTGAGAAGAGTTGAGAATTTGCTAATTGAAACGGGTGTGTGATCACAAGATGACTTGAAAGCTAGAACCAAACTGACATAGTAATGGCGCACGAGAGCTTGAAATCTTAGATCCTTCAAATGGTTATGAAGGGTTTATTATATAGGAATTGGGGATGAAATAAACGGTTGAGATCAATCCCAGAGATAGGGAGATGAATGGTTGAGATTAAAAATAACTTGAGAAGCCATCAGTAAACTCCACCTCTTCAATTGGTAAAAAGGAGATAGAGTTTGGTTGACTGAAGAGCTAATTGTGAGTTACCTTTTTAAACTGAAGAGGTGGGTGGAGTTACCCATGTGAACTGGAGAGATGGGTGGAGTAACCCATGTGATCTGATTGGAGTTATCTCTTTGAAGAAAAATGAATATTTAATTCATTTATTTAATTAATGTTTTCAACATGTGAGATAATTGAATTCTTTTTGATTTAGAATTACTTTATTTGATGAAATTAAATTAATTTAATTAGTAAGTTTAAATATTTGAATTTACACTATAGAAAATTGAATTTAATTAATTAATTAATGGTAATTAATCAATTAAGGATAATTAAATAAATAAAATTAATTATTTAATTAATTTTGGGAATTTGATTAGATGATTTGGGGAATGAATTTAGAAGAAAATAGATTATTAATTAATGATTAAAAAACCATTAATTAATAGATGAAAATTAGTGTTTTTAATGTAAAGTTGCAAGCCTGTCTATTTTCGGGTGTCTACACATAGTTTCACCAATTTTCTGCTTTCTTATAATGTGATCCACAATTTTTGAGAACTTCCATAATCTATGTGAAATAGCATGTTGACAGCAAGTAGCATTGAAGAGGATGAACACATTATAATTAGACCTTACAACACTCGTATTAGCTGCAGTCATTTAATTAATTGTTTTTCACTTCTCTGAATTCCATAGATCATCTCCTTGTGCATAAGGGATTTGATATCGTATAGAAAGCTAATTTCATTTTGTCATGTAAAGATATGATTATTTTTACACGTGTAATTAGCCACCCAGTCAGCACTTTCATTACCTTCAAGGTACACATGCGTAATAATACATTTATTCATGGTCTTGATTATAGATTTAGCATTATCAATTATATTTCTAATCAACCAAGAAGGGTTAGATATATTATTAAGGGCCTTGACAATGTTTAGGGAATCCCCTTTAAGCCAAACATTATTGCATTTGTGTTCTTTAACCAAAAGAAGACCATTGAAAGTAGCCAAAGCCTCCACCATATGGTTATTTTGAACACCAATTGGGGTATCCCTCATCACTTTACAATGTCCTCTTTCATCCCGGATGACCACTCCACATCCTGCAATGCCTGGATTACCTTTTGATGTCCCATCAAAGTTGATCTTAGTCCATCCCACCATAGGGCATTCACATATCACCCCCTCTCTGTTGTTGTTATGATCTTCTTTAGTCAATTGAATTCCCCATGTTTTAAGAGTAGCACAGTCCTCTTCCCCTTTTGGATCACCTTTAATCTTCATGACTTTAAGATTCTCAATTATCATACTCTAAATTTTTCTGTATAACATTTTTTAAGGAGTGGCCTTTTCTCTGAAAATTCTTTCGTTTATTTCCTTCCATATCGCCCAAGTAATGTGGGGGAGGGCTATATTCAATATCTTTCTAATACAATCATTCCTGTTATTGATTTCCCAAGAATTGAACATATTCTGAATATCAGAAGGTAAGACCCAGTCCATATTAAATACTTTCATCCAATATGACCAAATCTCATTAGCATAGTTGTAGTGAATAAAAAAATGGTTAACCAGTTCTTCCTCCTTCCTGCACAATACACACATGTTAGTAATATACAACCCTTTACTCTTGAAGTTGTCAAGAGTAAGGATTTTGTTTTGAATCATAGTCCAGAAAAAGATATTGATCTTAGGAGTAAGCCCTTTGATCCAAGCCTTAGCCCATAAAGGTTTTTCACAATTATTATAATTGAGGTTATAGGCCATTTCCACAGTAATACAGCCATTAGGAGTATATTTCCAGATTAAGGAGTCTTCCTCAGAATTAAGAATCATAGCATTAAAGGTATTATTCAGAGATAGAAGAGCACCATCAACAGTAGTTAAGTCCCTCCACTCCCCGTTACTTCTATAGTCCACAACCTTAGTTCCAATTCTATTTTTGCATATTTCAGCAAGGGGGCCCATAAAGGATTCATAGCAAGAGCATGATTGCCAATCCAAATATCATCCTAGAAGTCCACTTTATCCCCCTTACCCACTTTCCATTTAATACCTTTCCTAATGGTATTTTTGGCTTTTATAACATTCTTCCATATGCAGGATCCCACCAGAAAGTCTTCAGAATTAAAAAAATCAATGATAGAGTTAGAGTTCCTATTATATTTGTTGTGCCAAATTGCATTCCATTCCCCTTTCAAGGTGAAGCCCCTCCATCCAATTTTAGCAAGGAGAGCTTCATTCATACTTTTAATTTTTCTTATTCCCAGACCTCCTTTACTTTTAGGCATGCAAACTTTGTCCCAAGAAATAAGAGAAAATCTGTTAGTTTTTTCCACACCATTCCAGAGAAAATGCCTTTGGATTTTCTCTATAGCCTCGATAAATTTATTAGGTACTCTAAATAGGCTAAGAGCATAAGTAGGCATACTCTGAAGAGAATGTTAGGAATAAGGTGTCTCAACCTTAGATAATTCCTATTCTTATTATTTGTTTTGTAAAATGTATTGCTTGCAAATAATGTAATTAAGTGTGAGTGTACATGTCTAGTTGGCATGTTGATGTGTCACTCCACTTGATGTGTTGGCATCTTGAATTGTGTGTAAGGAGATCATGGCTGAAATGGTTATGACGGATTCCTATGACACGTAAGAGCTATTTCTAGGAGATTTCAATGATAGGTGAAGACATGCAATGACATGTGGCAATTGATAAATTTGAATACTGTACACTCTTCCAATCCTTGAAAAAATTTTAGGGTTCCTATTTTCTCGGAGAATGGTAAAACCCTAATATGGCTATCTTTGGGAGTTTCCCTAAAAAGGAAAGTGCAATGATATAAGCATTTTTTAGGGTTACAGAAAAGGATACGAGAAGAGTGTATTGTTGGTATAATCTAGTGCTACTGGATTTGTCTGTGTGTGTCGATTGTCTCTTGAAAGAACTTGCATTGCAAGTGTGTTGTAACCATTGTGTTGAAGATAATACATTGTGTAGGTTTTGGAGTGCTGGGGTTTTTTTACCGAAAGGTTTTCGCCAAGGTAAATCATTGTGTCATTCTCTATTTTTTGTATGCATGGTATATGGTTGCAATATATTTGTTAAAGTAGTTAAACGAATCTGAAATTGTAAGGATTTAAAAGAATTTGCACAATACTTTCCTTCAGAGATTAGTGCAGGAAGTTGTTTCCGCACCTGAGTTTCCTTACAAGTGGTATCAGAGCCCAATCAACTTTTGATCCTAGTTGTTGGGTAGGGTTTTTTGAGCTAATCTCAAGTTGAGTGGGAGTTTTTTGTGTAGAGCATTCTAAATCTTATCTGCAGATTGAGATGGCAGGTTCCTCATACAGTAGAATGGAGGTGGAGAAATTTAATGGCACTAATTTTGAGTTGTGGAAACTCAAGATGGAAGACATGCTTGAAGACCGCGATCTATGGGGGGCTACTTCACTTGTTGTGAGACCTGCAACAATATCTCAAGAAGATTGGGAGATCAAGGATCGGAAGGCTAAGGGTCTCTTCAGACTCTATCTAGTAGATGTCATTCTTCTGAATGTTCTTGATGAGACTACTGCAAATTCTTTGTGGACACGGCTTGGGTCTGTGTATCAGGCCAAATATCTGGTGAATAAGTTGTTCCTGAGAAAGAAGTTGTATTCTTTAAGAATGGAGGAAGGTGGATCCGTAACTGATCATCTCAATGCATTCAATTTATTGATTGCATAGTTGACATCATTTGGTGCCAAGATCGAGGAGGAGGATTGATGTATGACCCTGCTTTGTTCCTTGCCAGATTCGTGGGACCATCTTGTGATGGCTCTCGAAAGTACTATAGTCACATTCCGTATGGATGATGTGGTTTCTTCGTTGCTATCTGAGGAGATGCGAAGAAATACTTTGGATTCATCTAAGGAAGCCCTTGATGTTCATGAGAGATCCAATGACAAAGGAAAGAAGAATGACAATAAGTCAAAGAAGGGTAGATTCAAATCCCGTGGGAGTTCTAAAACTCCTGGAAAGTCCAAGGAAAAATGTTGGAACTGTGATAAATCTGGGCACTTTCGGAGGGACTGCAAAGAATCGAAGAAGAAGAAGAAAGGCTCAGATTCAGCTTCTAAAAAATCTTAAGAAGATGGAGATGCTTTTATTTCAGCTTTGGCATCCCATGCATCCGATGATGTGTGGTTAGTAGACTCAGGAGCTTCTTTTCACATGACCTCTCATCGAAACTGGTTCTCAAAATATGAAGAGTTTGATGGTGGAAAGGTGTACTTGGGTGATGATTCTCACCTAAAGATAGTTGGATGCAGAAGGGTCACTATCAGAT
>MU224916.1:1538788-1555499 GCA_018584345.1 Thuja plicata
TGTGAGATAATTGAATTCTTTTTAATTAAGAATTGCTTTATTTGATGAAATTAAATTAATTTAATTGGAAGAATTTAATTAGTAAGTTTAAATATTTGATTTAAACTATAGGAAATTGAGTTTAATTGATCAATTAATGGTAATTAATCAATTAAAGCTTAATTAATTAAATAAAGTTAATTATTTAATTAATTTTGGGGATTGGATTAGATGATTTGAGAAATGAATTTAGAAGAAAGTAGATGATTAATTAATGATTAAAAAACCATTAATTAATAGATGAAAATTAGGGTTTTTAATGTAAAGTCGCAAGCCTGTCCATTTTAGGGTGTCTACAGTGGCAAGATCTTAAACCACAATTAAGGTGTCTTATATCTAATGGTTCACTTAATTGCTTAAAAGGAAAGTGCTCGACATCTAGTGAGTAAGCGATTAAGCGGTGGCGACATGTGTCCTCAGTGGACAGTTGTTTTTAGGAAAATAAGATAGCCGTCAGATGCAGAGAACAATGTCCAGAATCTATGGCTCAAATTCAAAGTTGATAAAATGTGTTGCAGAGAGTCATTAAGCTGCAAAATTGAAGCCTGTGAATTAATTACAGAACGTGTGGCAACTCCAGTCAAATTTAATTCGAAAGATTGATTTGATTGAGGTCGTAGAATTGATTAAGTTGACTTGTAGTCACAATGATTCATCAAAATCATTCGAACAAAGATGAGATTGCAGAGAAAATTGGCTTCACGTAACTTCTGTGCAGAACGGGTATGCTTACTGATTCACTAGCATTTAGATTGTGGTGGAATTTGCAGTTCAAAAAGGTTTTTAGAACTTTGTCTCATAATCTAAGTCTAGTATCGAAAGAAAAACCTTAGAATGGCCCCTAGAGTTGAGATTTCTGGAGAGGTTGATTACCAATAAAGGAACGTTAGGGAAGATTTGTTACAACAATTTCCACTATCCAAAGGAGATGCCACTCAAATTTAAAGGGTAGTTCCACCGCATCCCTGCTTAAAAATTGGAGAAGGGTTATATAATTCTGATAGATGGGCGAAAGATGTCAATGCCAGTTTTGATGGCCTTACTCTGTTCAGGACAGCCTATAGCCGGAGGAATGCACCTACCCCAGAATGTAATATTTGGGAGTTAGATGTGGGAAAACTAATAGCACTTGGTGTGTTCATGGACACTGATTTGTTCACTTTAATTGCAAACACTTATGATAAGGTGGCTAGGGTTGTTAGGGATACTCAGGGAAATGTGTTGTTGACTTTATCAGCTGATGAAATCAGAAGGATCTTCAAGCTAATTGACACCTCTAAGCATATGGATGATATTTATTTTGAGTACTTTAAATAAGTATACCATAATTAGAGGGATTATTATAGGGATGAAGCATTGAAGGGGTATTTTAATAAAATAAGGGACTTGGTTGTAGTAGGGCCTAGGACCCCAGAACCTTTCAAGTTGGATCTTTTTAATGGCAAGTCCAGAAAGATGTATAGTGCTCTATGCCGAGTTTTGGGGGTAGATGAAGATGTAATAATGCCTGTCCATATAATGCTAATGGTTGTTCAAATTTTGCATCCCCACCTATCAGTAGTATTTGATTTTGCATCTTATATTGCTCAGGAGATGCATGAGGGTCTGGCAGGAATTCAAGACAGAAACATACATAAACCAATGGGATGCTATTCCCTCATGATGCATATGTTCTTGTTCAACAATGCAAACTTCTTTGAGGAAGAAATGGAACTGAATAAATTCCAAGATGGTAAAGAATTGCCTGTTCAGATGTGGAGTGCAGATTTGTCATGGGATAGGAAGACTACTAGTTATGTGTATTTTGATAAGGTTTTTGCAACTAGACTCAAGTCACTGCTGAGTAACTAAAATGCTAGGGTCCACACTAAAATGATGAGGCTTTTAAGGCCTATGGAATATGCCCCAGATCTAAAAATTACTCACAATTGGGGAGATCTAATTTTGTACTCTTTTTCTACAGTAATTAGGGTTTATGGATTTAGAAGAACCCCTTATGTGCTGCCCTATAGAGTCCCACTCAAGACTGGAGTAGCAGAAACCATAAGGCAATTGGGTGGGCTACAGGAAGAAGCCTTGGCCAAAAAGATGAAGGGAAACATCTTTCCTACCCTCACCAGAGCCCATCACTTCATCATAACCAAAGGTGGGTGGAAACAGTTTGACAAGTATTTTGAGCCTTATCATTTAGCCACGTCTGTGTCCAGATGTGCAGATAATGAATATTTTATCATGGGTATGTTCAGGAAGAGGACTAAATTCTTGATATTAGAACATCATTTCAACTACCCTGAGGATATCATCAAAAATATTTTTGAACTTGGTATTCAGGAAGTTAGGAAGGAGAAATGGATGGCATACAAGAAGTTTTTGGACTTTGTACGAAATTTTCACAAGACTTATGATCCTTTAAAGGAATTTTTCCCATGGTCTTACAAAATTGACTCCCTAATGAATATTTTTGAGGGGATCATACAAACCCTAAATGAGAAGAGGCAGAGAGAAATTGAAAATGAACTAGAAAAGGCTCTTGTTGTCCTGAATAAATTTCCACAGGGGAGAATAGTCCCACCAGAGGATTATGTAGTGTATAAAAAGAGAGGATACACTACTATTGCTCCTAAAGATAAAAAACCTCTTCAACATAAAGGAAAGAGGCCAGCAGATATCGATGTTCAAGAGGTTCCCTCTCAAAAAAGACAAAGGGTGGAAACAAAAAAACAAGAGAAAGAATTGTACTCTCCTTCCCAATCCCCTTTGCAATATGATGACCAAGCCATCGCTGAGCAATTGGTAAAATTAAGGAATTCTGGTGAAGTGGTTGTTACTACTTAGGAGTTACAAGAAGGGATGCCAAAGGCACCTAAACATATAGCAACTGACCTCACAGTAGCAAAGTTTGTTGGCAGGGAGTTAGATCCTATAACCAAACAGGCCAGTGATGAAGTCTTGTCTAATGACAATTTCATTAAAACCAGGGCATTCATTCAATTTCTATGGAGGTGCCACATTGATGAATTCAATCATAAGTGCCAAAAGCTGCAAGAAGCCCATCCCTACTCTACTAAAGAAGATATAGAGAAGGAGGTTAAGAAGGAGATGGTATCAAATTTTGATAAGATCACCCTAGAAGAGGGTAGAGAAATGATTAAGAAGCAGGGAGTTCTCATCCTACCTCAATGGGATCTAGTAGATGCAATAGTCTTTGATGCTATCAAAAAGCAAGAAAAACCTATGAGCACTACTCAAACATCAATTGGTGCCTATTTTAGTGAAGACCATGTAGATCTAGCAATTTGGTCATTAAAGAAAAAAGACAAGAGGAGAATAAAGGAAGATGATGATGTTGAAGATACAGGCAGCCTAATTGTGAAGAGGGTTGCTGACACTTCAGGAATTGAAGTAGTAAGCCTCATTGTTCAAACAGCTAGTTTAAGCCTAAAGGTAGCTGAGAGAGAAAATGAGGCTTATGCCAGTTTAAATGAGAAGTATGAATTTGTACTTAAAGCCTAGAATGAGGAAAAGGTCAAATCCTTATTGAAGGATAACAGAATAGAAGTGCTGGAGGGTAAACAAAAGATCCAACTTATGCCCCAAGGGGTAATTACTCAGGAACCTCACCAACCCTCCTCCTCTAGTCCATTTGTGACATATCCCCCATCCCCTGCACCTTTGAGTCCCACCACCCAAGAAGCCATTGATGCCAAAAGAGAAGAATTAGAGGCTAAGAAAAACAAGTTGATCAGTGAGAGATCAAGGCTAGAAGAAGAGGGTAAAAGGGATCTTTAAAATTCCCCTGTATACAAAGAGGCTAAGGAATTGGTGAAACAAAAATGTTCTGATTAGATATTTTCCAACCTCAAAAGGTGTGCCAGTGAAGTCAACCTTTCTAACCTCTATCTACTGGGAAAGAAGATTACATACATCATAAGCAAACATGATAATGAAAAGGAACAGTGGGATTTGATAATGAATAATTGGAAAGGGAAGGCAGCCCATGTCAAATCCTTTTACTCTCTTTCATAGGAGCATAACAATATTGATATCATCCTGAAAAGCACCCATAAATGTCTCAAACTGATGGGTAATTTGGACATCAAGAAGATCATGGTCATAAAGAGGGTCACAATTTTGAGAGAAGAGTTCTTCATGGAAAGATATGACATGTTTCCCAACATGTTCAAAGAGGATGGCAACATAAAAATTGAAGCCTTATGGCTAAGGCAATTAAATGAAACACTAACTAGCAGAAATAAATGTATTGTTACATTGGCAAATACTGGCTGGTTTGTGTTAACTATTGATATTTTAAATAAAGCCAAGGTATTTTTTGTATCTTGGGAGGCAGAAGTTGAGAAAGCTAATGATGATTGGGAAGAATACAATAGCTAGAAGGATGAGGTCCTCAGTTTTAGTTGGCCAAGTGATGAGGTGTTCACCACATGGGTTAACAAGTATGGTATAGTCACCCCGGTAGCATGAGACAGTAAACATAAAGGGGACAACTAACACCAAAGAGGTTGAGCAATTTGAGAAAATCAGATATTTAGGGCTTTGCATCAGCAAGAGGATGAATTCTAGATGACAAGGACCCAGCCACCTTAGAACAACTTCAAGCATTCAGGCGGTCATAGGACAAAAGATTACATGGCTTATAGTAAAGATTTGTTATCTCATCCACCTGAAATTTTGTCTCATCTGAGAACTATATTTTGTCCTCTAGCCCAGTCATCCATAGCTTGTTGCATCCTTATTTTCCAAAAGGATTCCAAGATGATTGTGGCTGTCTATAAGTATCAAGTTGTAATATTGTAGAAGAGATGATAAAAATAAGACTATAAGGCAGATTTCTGAATTGTGTCTAAATGTTGGTTTTGAGTCTTTTGAATGTACTGATATCAAATTAACATTAATAAAATACAATGGAATCTCCATTTTGATATCAATGATGTCTTTTTTCATTTGCTATTAATTCTTGTATGTTCAATTTGTAAGGCATTTTGAGTATACTGGTTATAAAGCAGCCATGTTCTTGTCTGTGAGTTGCTTTCAAGGAGAGTTTTAAATCTTGCAGATAATTGCAAAGGGTTAGGGTTTATGTAGGAATTTGATACAGGGGTGTGAGGATGAGAGGATAGTTTGTAAGGCATTCTATCTGAGGTTTATTTGTATTTCCATTGATTATCTTTAATATGTGTATGCTTTGTTTTGACTCTATCACCCATGATTAGGCACTGGTCAAAATGTTGACAAGTGGTTGTTATCATCAATTCAAATTTAATCAATCTTTATATTTCTATTATCTCAAGTACATGTCTAGCTAATTGTATTTGATACAATTCATTTTAGTGATTCCTTGAAGAGTGAATCAATAGGTTAGCCTTCCTAAGCCTAATGGCATAAAGAGAAGGAGGATCACAAATCCTTAATCCACTATTAAAAAACTGCTGAAAGATAATATTCTACAAAAGGTGCACCCACCTGGGTATGTGGAGCCCAAAGTGTAGAAGGATTTTTCATCCTTATTAATTAGAATTTTCCCTGTGAGAATCTAACTTGGGTACAAGAGAGTCTGGAATTTATTGCTATTATAATTGATTCTACAAGAAAAAGAGCTAACAAATTGGCGACTCTACTGGGGATAGCAATGTTCTAAGAGTCATGATCATGAAAACATTTGTCCTTACAATATTAAGAATTAGTTTGTTTTTCCTCATAATCATTAAAGCGAGTTTATTCTTCTTATCTATCGTGGCACATTGTTTGAAGGTCTTGATTCTGAAAATGATACAGATCTTATCTCAGTTGGAATAGTTGGAAACTTAAAATATCTAATCTAGCCCTTTGTTTGTTCTCAAGAAGAAGTCCGCTGAATGAAAAATATTTGTAGTTATGGGTAATGAAAGATAATTTTCTTGAAGTCATCAGGTGAGGAATTATCAAGCCTACTCTATCTACAAAGTTCCATATTCTTTTATTGCTATAAGAGGAAATCTGAGATAGGACAAGGTGTTTGATCTCTATATATATTAATCCTCTGTAAAGAGGTGGTGACTCTAACTTGTGTGTATTCCAGTATTGCATAGTGAAATATTTGTTTGTTCTATGAGATGAGCCGACAAAGGAATACCAGAGCGTATTCCAAAATGAATCTTGAAAAGGATCTTGGAGAAGAGCTCCATACGCCTCAAAGGAAACAATGGTCCAAAAGAGGGGCATCTAAACATTATTCCCAACATGCCTCTGAAGGAAGAATGGACATTCCCATTCCAGAAAGGAAGTCATCTTCATCTGAAGATGTAGAACCTATGGGACCAGTTGATGCTTATAGAGCTAATACCAATTTTGATCCCTTTAGGGATGGAGAAAATAATGACATAGGATTATTTCCTACGGAAGAAAATCTTGCTCCATTAGAAGAGACTTCTGCTGCTGAAACAACATCATATGATTCTGATAAGTTGCAAGATGAGATTGTGGCTTTGAAAAGAAAAAAGAAAAAACAAGAAAAGGAAATGGTTGAAGCAGAGGAAAAATGTGGGCAAAGGATATATGACTTATTATTGGAAAGAGAAGAACTCTTAGCTAAGACTAGAAGGAATGACCTCAAGACTAAAATCTTGAATCAAGAAGTAAAAATTTTGGATCCAGAATTGTTTGGTACCCTCAATGACTTCAGAAACAAAGCCCCAAATAAAATCTCAAACCCTGACAAGGATGAGTTTGAGAAGGAAGGACCTGTCATTAGGCAGTTGTTCCCATATGAGAATGAATGAAATGTGAAACTCAAAGTAACTACTAAAGATGCCCCTGACAAAGGTAAGAAAAAGGTTGTTGGTATTAGCATAAATGAGCCTGAGCAGAAAGTTTCCAACCTTGAAGGAATACCTCAAATTGATTTGGACATTGAATGAGCTAGGAAGACTAAAGATGACTTGGAAAAACAACTAGAAAAGTTGAAATTGGAGGGTGCTGTAGCTGATATGAAAATGAAGATAGCCTTACTTCATGCTACGAGTAATACTACTGCAAGTAGTTCTATGCATGTGAATCAAGGAGTACAACAATTAAATCATTCTGCTGATCTAAATGTGAACAATCAAGGTGGTGCTCCTAAAGTCCAAAAGTGTGGAAAGCCCAAATGTTCAAAACTTTGGTCCTAATGTAGCTGCTCAACTTATGGGTCCTCACCCCAGTTTTTAAGTTGCTAAGCCCAAGCAGAGTGTTCCTCCACCTATTCAACATCAAGGAGGAATTGCTGGACCAAATGGTAATAACGAGTTGGGGAATTTTCAAAGGAGGCTTGTCCACATGAATAGATATAGAGCTCTCTTCTTCGAAGGAATTCCTAGTCACCCTAATGTGATCCCCAATGAGGTAAGAGATAGGATCCCTAAGTTCATAGGAAATCATGTTGTTACTTGTGAAGAGCATTTAAAAGCTTTTGGTGATAAGATAACTGATTTTGAAATTGAAGATGAGGATGTCATTATGAAACTTTTTGTTCAATCTTTAATTGAAGATGCTAGGGATTGGTTCAAAAACTTGCCTAATGATAGTATTGCCTCTTGGGATGAATTTTTAAAGTCTTTTAGGGAGCAGTATAGAGAGAATGTTAATTTTGTATACATGTTAAATGAATTTAATAACATCAAGAAGTTCCCAAATAAAAATATGGCTGATTTTAACAGTAGATTTCAAAAGGCCATGAACAAATTGTTCCAAGTTTTGAGATTAGATGAGGAAGTGTGCCTTACCACTTACATTAATGCTGCTGATGGAAAAATGTCTTATATGCTTAGAGATAAAAACCAAACTACTTTAAGGGATGCTTACAAGATAGCAATTGACATTGAGAGTATTAGGAGAGCATCAGGGAAATTGGGGAAGAGAGAAGACAATAAACTTTGGAAAGAAAAGGGATCAGCCAATAAAAGTGTCAAAGAAGATGATACAGTGGATAAATTGGTGAGTGCAGGAAAAGACCTTGCTGCCAAGATGGATAAGAATGATAGAGGAGGGTACCAAGATAATAAGTATAGTAACCAAAGATTTGATAGACAGCCTAACCTAAGAGATTATCCATACAAGACCAATTGGAATAATGGAAAACCTATCCCTGAGGGGAAAGATAACCCAAAAGCAAAAGAAACCCCAGATCCCCTGAAAAGGAATAGTGCCGACTATGTTGAGAACACTCCCTAGTGTGATGCTTGCAATATGCCACACTCTTCCTATCAATGTGTAGTAGCCCAGGCTTTGTTTGACCAAACAGAAGAAAGAGATTAGGAAGGCCCTACTATCAATATGTTCACTGTAAAGAAACCATATCCATGGCTCCCTGATATTGCTTCATCCTCTGATAATTCATGTTCGGAGGACAATTATTGTTTTACAAACCAGCTACGAAGTTCAACATATCAAAGTGATCAGGATGAGTATGTTTCACAGGAAACTATAAACATAGTGGGTGATGATAGTTCACAATCTCATTTTAGGACTCCTAGTGATGAAGAAAAAAGGTCTTTAACTATTGCAGAAATTAATCAAGCAAGAAGTGCCTACAACTTAAGAAATAGAATAGTACAACCAGCTCAAGGCAAGTCTACCCCTGTTTATGTTAGAAAAGACTCACCTCAATTAAATGAGGATTTTCATCCTAAGGAAGATGACAATGATAAATGTTGCAGGCAAGAAGGATCTTCTCATGATCATATTGGGGCCGGGGGGGGGATATCAAAGGAAGAATTAGTACCAAATGAGAAACTCAAGAAAATGAAGAAAGCAAATGATATGCCCCCTGAATTGCCTCATTTTGACATGAAACATGCTCTGACCCAAATGAAAGTCTCAGTCCCACTTATGGAAATGTTGAAAATAAAAGAGCATAAAGAAGTTTCTCTAGCACTATTAAAAGGAATAGATGATGTATCTATCCCTAATCGTGAGGAGATACCTTTGACACTAAATAGTGCTAAAGAAGATTGTCCACTAGTGAAAAAAAAGGAAAGAGAAAGGAATTTTCTAACATTTGTATTGGAAATATAATAACCCAAGAACCATTTTTTGTTGATCCATTCTATGTCACCTTAATGGTAAATAGTTTCTTGGTAAAAAACTACATGATTTATTCTGGAGCAGCAGCAAATGTGATGTATTATCATGTGATGAAAGAATTAGGCCTCCTTGTTACTACATCTGCTGGGAGCTGCTATGCCATGGATAACAGGGAAGTTCCTATGATAGGAACATTGAAGGATATTGAAGTGAAAATTGTTGCGTTCCCTGAAGCAACTTATAGAATGGACATAGTGGTAGTGAATACTAAACCATATTATAATATGCTTTTATCAAGGCAATGGACAACAACAATAGGAGGAAAGATGTAGTTGGATTTATCCTATGCAACTATCCCTGTAAATGGGAATGAGGTCAAATTGTACAGAGAACCCTGGTCATCTATTATGTTTGAGGTGGTCTTACCTGACCAATTAAATTGTTGTGTGAATATGGATATGGAAAATTTTATGGTTGAAGAAGTTAAGCCACAGCTAAAGAACACTAACCCAATTGTGGATGAATTGTTGTTGCAATAAAATGGGCTTTGGAAAATGTATTTTGATGGAGGATGTCCAAAAGAAGGATCTAGGGCAGGAGTCTTGTTGATATCCCCATCAGGTATCACTTTCAAATATTCATTCATGTTAACTTTTCAATGCACAAACAATACTGCCGAATATGAGGCTTTAATCTTGGGAATGGATATTGCCATCAAGCATGGTATTAAATGTTTAAAATCCCATGGAGATTCCCAGTTAATTATATCTTAGATTAGGGGACATTACGCTACTAAAGATGACAGATTAAAATTATATAAATATGCTATCTGGGATAGGATGGAAGTCTTTGATGCTTTCAATATATTGTGGGTAGAAAGATCAAATAATATAATGGTAGATTTCCTGGAAAATGTTTCCCTAAAAAATAATGATGCTACTCTTACTAGCATGTCTGTGGTTGAGATGAAAAGTAGGCTAGCAGTTCCTGACAATATTCATAATTGGCAAGTTTTTGAGGATGATGATGATATCCTCAACTTTATCCAATGTATAGAGCAATATGATGGTCAAAAGATTGATTGTGAATCTCTAGTGTCAATTGTAGATAATAAGTAGTATATTTTTTATTAGGAAGTCATCCAATTGGATACTAATCACATTCCCAAGGGTTTGGTTGAATTGGAAGGCATGTTCAACATAAATGACAATTATATGACTCAAAAGTCCAATGCCAGAGTGGGAGACTTAGAAGAAATTAATTTGGGATCTGAAACATCTCCCCAATTAGTTTACATTGGCAAAAAATTGGACAGCAACATGAGATAGAATTTGATAAAGTTGCTAAAAATGTACAAACATGTTTTTTCCTGGTTCTATGATGATTTGAAAGCCTATAGAGAAGATTTATTTCAACATGATGTCCCTTTAAAAGAAGGCATTAAACCATTCAAACAAAAACAAAGGCCAATCAATCCATTACTGGCTACCAAGATGCAGAGAGAACTGATGAAGCTAAGGGATGTAGGCATAATCAAGCCTATTAGACATTCATCTTGGGTCTCTAACTTAGTCCCTATAAGAAAGAAAAATGGGGAGATAAGGTTGTGTGTTGATTTCACAAATTTAAATGTAGCCTCATTGAAAGATAATTATGGACTACCTAACATGGAGGCTATGTTGCATAAATTCACTAGATGTGATTTGTTATCCATGATGGATGGATTCTCAGGGTATAATCATGTGCTATTTAAAGAATTTGAGCAATTCAAAATAGCATTTACTACCCCTTGGGGCACCTATGTATATGCTCGTATGCCATTTGGGCTAAAAAATGTTGGTGCAACTTTTCAAAGAGCTATGGATGTAGCCTTCAAAGACCTCATAGATGTTCAGATGGTGGTGTACCAAGATGATCTGATAGCTTTCTCAAAAAGAGAAGAGGATCATTGCAATCACTTGGAAAAGGTCATGATAAAAGCACTAGATGGGGTGTCTCTGAACCCAAAAAAGTGTCACTTTGTTGTTACTGAGGGGAAACTTTTGGGACACATAGTGTCAAAGGAGGGGGTGAGGATAGATCCTAAAAGGGTTGAAGCCATCCAAAAGGTTCTTTCTCCTAAGAACTTAAAAGGTATACAATCATTTCTAGGGAAGATTAACTTTGTTAGGAGATTTATTTCCAACTTTGCAGAACTGGTTAAACCTATTGTCAAATTGCTAAAGAAAAATGTGAAGTTTGAATGGGGCCAAGAAGCTCAGTTAGCCTTTGAAAGAATAAAACAAGCTATTCAAGAAGAATGAGTCCTTGTATCCCCTTATTACACTAAGCCCTTTTCTTTATTTACTTTTGCCTCATTCCATACTATTACAACAATCTTATTGCAGAAGGATAGTGAAGGATTTGAGCACCCCATTGCATTTTTTACTAAATCATTGCAATCAGCTGAATTAAATTATCAGATGATGAAAAAACAAGATTATGCTCTAGTGAAGGTAGTCAAGGCTTTCAGGCCTTATTTGGTGTGTGAAAAAGTAAAATCCTATGTCCCTCATGTTGTTGTCAAAGACATCTTTATTCAAAATGAAGTGACAGGAAAAAGATGTAAATGGATAAACAAAGTCCAAGAGTTTGACATAGAAATCCATATCACTAAGTTGGTGAGGGGATTAGGGTTAGCTAAGCTGATGATAGAAAAAAATTTGGATTTGGTCCAAGTAAACATTGTTGGTGTAAAAGAGAACTGTTTGACAAGTATTGAGATGCAACTCTGGTATACCGATATTGTTTACTTTCTAAAAAATGCTAAATATCTAGATAACTTGAATGATAACCAAAGGAGGAGTTTGAAACTACAATCACAAAAGTATGTTTTGTTGTAGGGTGATTTGTTCTAGAAAAATAGAGATGGGATCTTGTTATTATGCCTTGACAAATGTCAATCAGAAAAGGTATTGAAAGAAATGCATGCTGGAATGTGTGGAGGGCATTATTCTACTAGAACAACAGCCCAAAAAATTTTGAGGGCTGGATATTATTGGCCTTGCATTTTTCAAGATTCTCACACTTTTGTCAGGAAATGTCAGCCATGCCAGAGATTTTCAAGCAAGATGAAGTATTCAGGGGCATTGTTATTAAACCCTGTAGTAGCAGAGGCTCCTTTTGCTATGTGGGGAATGGACTTTATAGGAGAATTTAATGAAAAATAAAGTGGAGGCCATGGCTGGATTTTGCTAGCAACTAATTATTTCATGAAGTGGGTGGAAGCAATCCCAACCAAAAAGGAAACAAGTACTATGGTTATTTACTTTCTGATGGATAATGTAATTACAAGATTTGGTGTCCCCCTTAAATTGATAATGGATAATGCCATGTGCTTTAGGTCTGAAGAATTCACTGACTTTTGCTCTGATATGGGAATTGTTATGTCCTATTCATCTCCATACCACCCTCAAGCTAATGGTCAAGCAGAATCTAGTAATAAAATTATTTTGCAAATCTTAAAAAAGACCTTGGAGGGAAATAAGAGAGCTTGGCATGTTAAATTGAAACTTTCCCTTTGGGCTAATAGGATTACTGTCAAGAAGGCCACTGGAAAATCTCCTTTTGAATTGGTTTATGGTGTTCAGTCAAGAATGCCTGTCAACAATTTGCTCCCAATTTACAAATTTATCCAAGATGAAGAAATAGAAATTTTTGAACCCATGGAAGAAAGGGTGGTTCAGTTGGTAGAATTGGATGAAATAAGGAGAGAAAGCCAAAGAGAAAATATCAAACTACAGCAAAAAATGAAATACCTTTTTGACAGAAGGGCAGATGAGAGAAAGTTTCTGCCTGGTGATTTTGTATTGCAGTGGAATACTAGGGCTGAAGAGAAAGGAAAACAAAAGAAATTTGATTCACTATGGATAGGGAATTTTGTTATATCTCAGATCTTTGGAAAAGATTCTTATTTCCTCAAGAGTCTGGATGATGAAGAACAAGAATTGCCAGTGCATGGACAATTCCTAAAAAATTTCTTTAATTAACCTTTCTTCTCCATGCACAGTAGTATGTAGTATATGTATAGGTGTGTTTCCTTTCTGTTGTGTGTTTATTTCCAGTTTTAGGTTAGTCTGGTTTGTGGTCTGCTTCTCTAGAGATCTGTGGTTCTTGTTATAACCTGGTGTTTAAACATCCTCAGAGAGAGCCACTGTTGGTCCTATTTCCTATTTAAATTGTGCCTTGCAATTTTCCTAGGGCCCCTTGTCATTGGTAGTGTCCAAGGCTTTGAAATCAAGATTAAAATTGTTCTTATGCCTCTGCAAAGTTTTCTCAAACCCTTAACCTAGTTGAAAATGGTGGAAAATGACTAAAAAACCCTAACTGTCTTGGCTGATTCTATTTTCATGTTACTTTTTCGATCACTTAAGTTACCTCAAGTCATGTGTTCATGTTAAATGGGTTACTTTTTTCAAAAAGACTGTGTTATCCTAACCACTTTAATAATTCCTAAGTCACGCCACAAAAAAATCCCTTTTATGTCATTGTCTTATGTGGTGAGCAAGTCAGTTTTGATCGAATGACCCACTTAATGGATTATACCCAAGATGCACGATATCTATTAGGCAAGCCATTAAGCAGTGGTGATGGGTGTCCTTGGTGGGGCCAAACAGTCGTAAAGGTCCTTAGTTAAACAGTGGGCAAGTATAAAGGAATCTGACGGCTCACTTAATGGCTTAAACAAAAAGTGCGCGACATCTAATGGGCAAGCGATTAAGCGGTGGTGACACCTATCAAGAAAAGAATGTGGGTCTAGTCGTAGACAACATAAAGGATGTTAAAGCCCAGAATGATCTAACGGTCAGCTGATTGGCTTATACCCAAGATGCATGAAATCTATCAGGCAAGCCATTAAGCATTGAAGACATCTGGTAGCTGGTGGACCTGGACATTTAGAGGTGGAAAGAGCTTAAACCACAGTTACGTTGTCTTATATCTAACGGTCTGCTTAATCGCTTAAAAGGACAGTGCTCGACATCTAGTGAGTAAGTGATTAAGCGGTGGTGACACGTGTCCTCGGTGGACAGTTGTTTTTAGGAAAATAAGATAGCCGTCAGATGTAGAGAACGATGTCCAGAATCTATGGCTCAAATTCAAAGTTGATAAAATGTGTTGTAGAGAGTTTTTAAGCCACGAAATTGAAGCCTGTGAATTAATTACAAAATGTGTGGCAACTCCAGTTGAATTCAATTCGAAAGATTGATTTGATTGAGGCCGTAGAATTGATTAAGTCGACTTGCAGTCATAATGATTCATCAAAATCATTTGAGCAAAGACGGGATTGCAGAGAAAATTGGATTCACATGACTTCTATGTAGAATAGGTAAGCTTACTGATTCACTAGCATTCAGATTGTGGTGGAATTTGCAGTTCAGAAAGGTTTTTAGAACTTTGTCTCAGAATCTAAGTCTAGTATCGAAAAAAAAAACCTTAGAATGGCCCCTAGAGTTGAGATTTATGGAGAGGTTGATTACCATAAAAGGAACGTCAGGGAAGATTTGTTACAGAAATTTCCACTATCCACAGGAGATGCCACTCAAATCAAAAGGGTAGTTCCACCACATCCCCGCTTCAAAATTGGAGAAGGGTTATATGATTCTGGTAGATGGGCAAAAGATGTTAATGCCAGTTTTGATGGCCTTACTCTGTTCAAGACAGCCTATAGCCAGAGGAATGCCCCTACCCTAGACTGTAATATTTGGGAGTTAGATGTGGGAAAACTGATAGCACCTGGTGTGTTTATGGATACTAATTTGTTCACTTTAATTGCAAACACTTATGATAAGGTGGCTAGGGTTGTTAGGGATACTCAGGGAAATGTGTTGTTGACTATATCAGCTGATGAAATCAGAAGGATCTTCAAGCTGAATGACACCTCTGAGCATATGGATGATATTGATTTTGAGTACTTTAAAGAAGTATACCATAATCAAAGGGAGTATTACAGGGATGAAGCATTGAAGGGGTATTTTAAAAAAATAGGGGAATTGGTTTTAGTAGGGCCTAGGACCCCAGAACCTTTCAATTTGGATCATTTTAATGGCAAGGCCAGAAAGATGTACAATGCTCTGTACCAATTTTTGGGGGTAGATGAAGATGTAACATTGCCTGTCCATATAATCGCTAATGGTTGTTCAAATTCTGCATCCCCACGTGTCAGTAGTATTTGATTTTGCATCTTATATTGCTCAGGAGATGCATGCGGGTCTCGTAGGAATTCAAGATAGCAAAATACATAAACCAATGGGATGGTAATCCCTCATGATGCATATGTTCTTGTTCAACAATGCAGACTTCTTTGAGAAAGAAATGGAATTGAATAAATTCCAAGATGGTAAAGAATTGCCTATTCAAATGTGGAGTGCAGATTTGTCATGGGATAGGAAGAGTGCTAGTTATGTGTATTTTGATAAGGTTTTTGCAACTAGGCTCAAGTCACTGCTGAGCAACCAAAATTCTAGGGTCCACACTGAAATGATGAGGGTTTTAAGGCCTATGGAATATGCCCCAGAGCTAAAAATTGCTCACAATTGGGGAGATCTAATTTTGTACCCTTTTTCTATAGTAATTAGGGTTTATGGATTCAGAGGAACCCATTATGTGCTTCCCTACAGAGTCCCACTCAAGATTGGAGTAGAAGAAATCATAAGGCAATTGGGTGGGCTACAGGAAGAAGCCCTGACTGGAAAGATGAAGGGATACATCTTTCCTACCCTTACCAGAGCCCATCACTTCATCATAACCAAAGGTGGGTGGACACAGTTTGACAAGTATTTTGAGCCATATCATTTAGCCACATCTGTGTCCAGATGTGTAGATAATGAAGATTTTATCATGGGTATGTTCAGGAAGAGGACTAAATTCTTGATATTAGAACATCAGTTCAACTACCCTAAGGATATCATCAGAAATATTTTTGACCTTGGTATTCAGGAAGTCAGGAAGGATAAATGGATGGCATACAAGAAGTCTTTGGACTTTGTACAAGATTTTGACAAGACTTATGATCCTTTAAAGGAATTTTTCCCGTGGTCTTACAAAATTGACTCCCTAATGAATCTTTTTGAGGGGATCATACAAACCCTAAATGAGAAGAGGCAGAGAACAATTGAAAATGAACCAGAAAAGGCTCTTGTTGTCCTGAATAAATCTCAACAAGGGAGAATAGTCCCACCAGGGGATTATGTAGTGTATAAAAGGACAGGATACACTACTATTGCTCCTAAAGCTGACAAACCTCTTCAGCATAAAGGAAAGAGGCCATCAGATATTGATTTTCAAGAGGTGCCCTCTCCCAAAAGACAAAGGGTGGAAACAAAAGAACAAGAGAGTGAATTGTACTCTCCTTCCCAATCCCCTTTGCAATATGATGACCAAGCCATCGCTGAGAAATTGGTCAAATTAAGGAATGTTGGTGAAGTGGTTGTGTACGCCTCTCTCTCTGGTTTCCCACAACTTTCCAAGGGCGGGGGTTAGTAGCAAAGGTTCACAAGTGAATGCAAATCAAGTATACAATAACTACTAAATGAATAACAGAAACGTGAGCAATAAAATGTACAAGCAAGAGAAAGGA
>MU224916.1:1559777-1571356 GCA_018584345.1 Thuja plicata
AGATTTAACGTGGTTCACCCAAAACCTGGGCTACATCCACCTACATAGCCATCCAACCTTTCTTATTATCCAGCAAAAACATACACCACAATACAATGCATTATACATCTCAAACGCTTATAACATGCGTTTTAGGGAAACCTCTAAAATCGACCATTTTAGGGTTTTACTACATGATCAGTCACCAAAATATCAACAGGTTTTACTTTCTATATGTATGCTCTATTTGATTTAGATGATGAGATGTATATTCCAAATGTTCTATTTATGCAAACTCATGTATGGATGATTCTACTTGTGTTTATGATACTGACCCATTATGCAGGATGGTGTAAAAGAAGTGCAAGTGCTTTATGAGATGTTTTATGGATGTATGTGATGTTTATGACTTATGATGTATGCAACTATTCTATATTTGTATTTTTCTGATGTACTTAATGAATGAATGCAATCTACTATGCACAAAATATGTGAGTAATGCATGTGTTAGTTAGAAAGAAGTTAGTATGGATAGATGTGTTCTGAGATCGATCTGATAGGATGTAATGATAGAAATGTTTCTCTGTTTCACATTTTGTGAATTGATATGATCTGATAGATAGAAAGTATGTCTCAAGTTGCTGCCCCTATTCCAATAATTGTCATCATTGCATCTTTTTGTATTTTCTGATATTTCAGAAGAGCGTCAAATGATCCAAGTCACATACTACCTGGATACCCCCATGACCTCTTGATAACGAAGGGAGTAGAGAGATTGAAATAGAAAGAGACCCATAGTGCACCCAAATATTGACCATCTAGATTTTTCTATGTTCCCTATTTTGAAAAGGAAGAGAGACAAAAGCACCCAGATATTGACCATCTGTATACCGCTTGTCCTCTGAATTAATCTAAAACAAAGAAGTCAAGATAGCACTTGTATGTCTCCAGAGTCCATCTGGATAACACATTGAGCTCTTGATTTCCAAAAAGGGAAAGACAAGAAAACAAGATAGAACTCCTACGCCCCTAGAGTCCATCTGGATAGCATCGTGAGCTCTTGTTTACAAAACATAATGGGAAAGACCATAGAAACCAGGATAGAACTCCAAGACAACTCAGAGTTCATCTGGATATTTCTGCGAGCTCTTGATTTCTATAAAGAAAACAAGTAAGCTAAAAGAGAAGGAATGTCCAATTCTTTCCCTGGTTTAATCTCAGATTGTGGAACTGCGTGGCTGCCAGATAATTGACAGCACCTACCGCATTTATCCTTAATCATCATGGCCCTGAAATCAAAGTGAACATTTAACAAACAACAATCAAAGAAAATAAATCATGATCTACCATAGCTACTCTCCTCACATGGTGGATCCTGGAGTAGCTTAAGAACATAACCCCGAAATATAGACTGACATCTGATTGACTTGACTGACCTAGTCAACATTTTTGCTTGGTTCTTCGATGCAGTGGATCTCTTGATTGGTCAACTCTTAGGATAGGCTTGTTTGGCTTGTGTTGATTGATCATGTTGGCAGCTGATTAAGCTGTGTCAGATGGGCCAAATGCTTGTTTGCAAAGCTCATGATTGTGACAATAATGATTTGATAGGTTTTGAATTGCTCTGATCAAATTGGCAGTTGATCAAGCTGTGTCAGATGTGCCCAATGCTTGTTCGCAAAGCTCATGATTGTGACAATTTTATTGATAGATTTTGATTTGATCAATTTGGCAGCTGATCAAGCTGTGTCAGATGGGCCCAATGCTGGTTTGGAAAGCCGATATTTGTGACAATTGATTGACTGGGCACTCTTGCCCCTTTCTGTTTTGACGACCGAGTTGGTTTTATTGCTTGGGTTTTTTGCAATTTTTTTTTTGAATGTTTTTTATGAAGATTGATTTTTCTCTTGATTTTTGATCTTTTTAGGATTTTTTGATGAGTTTTTCAATTTTTAGGATTTTTTAGATCTTTTGGAATCACCCCCTAGTTTGGTGGACCAATAAGTAACCATGGGTAAGTGCTTTTCATTTAGGGGTTCGCTCTTCAAGATATGGTTTGGGAGAGTCAGTTTTGCCATTTGGAGTGGGCTCAATCCTTTGGAGCTCATTGATGGTAAAGCTGGTTTTGAACACTTGGCGCCTGTTTTTCCAGGTTTTCACCAAGGTACCTACTCAATAGCGCCTGTTTACTAGGTTTTCACTGAGAGAGCGATGTTGTTTTCTCTTTACTTTTTTGCTTTTTTTGTTTTTGTTTTTGTTGTTGCCAAGGTGCCTGATTGCCAGGTTTTCACCAAGGTAACTTTTGTATTTTTTGATTTTTTTGGTATTTTTCAAAATATGTAGATATGTTTCCCAACCATAGAGACCTTTAAGGGTAGAACCTCTACAGGTGCATGTTGTTGATGTAACCGGGGAGCTGATCTCCTTCTAGTGTTGCTAATATGAATGCCCCACTCTGAGTAGAGCTGATAATGATATATGGTCCTAACCAGTTTGGCTCAAATTTCCCAGGTTTGACTCGTTCTGTTTGATTCTTTTGATTCTCCATGAGGAAAAGGTCTCCTACCTCAAATGTGTGTGGCTTTACCTTTTTGTGATAGTTCCTTCTAAGGCGATTCTGATAGCCTTGTAAGTGGTCGAAAGCATGTTGTCTTCTTTCATCTAGCAACTCTAGTTCACTGAGCCTTGCTACTCTATAGTCTTCATCGGAAACCAGGTTCTTCAATGATATCCTCAGCGATGGGATTTCCACTTTGAGGGGTAATACTACCTCTTTTCCATAGACTAGGGAGAAAGGAGTTTCCCCCGTTGGTGTTCTCACACTAGTTATGTATGCCCATAATGCAGGACTAAGCTATAGATGCCAGTCTTGCCCTGATTCATTCACTATTTTCTTCAGAATCTTCAAGATTTTTTTATTAGTAGCTTTAGCTTGTCCATTTCCTTGAGGGTAGTAAAATGAGGAGAAACCTTGTTTGATACAGAACTACTCACATAGGTCTTCAACATCCTTGTTTTGAAAAGGGGTACCATGATCCGTTAGGATTATTTGGGGGATCTCGTATCGATAGATGATGTGATTAAGCATGAACATTGCTATCTATTTTCCTGTGATGTAAGTGAGGGGAATTGCTTCCACCCACTTTGTGAAGTACTTTGTTTCCGCTATGATGTACTTGTGTCCGTTAGCTGAAGAGGGTGTTATCTTGCCCACTAGGTCAAATCCCCACATTGAAAATGGTAACGGTGATGTGATGGGATTTAATTCCTGGGCCGGTGCATGGATGAGGTCTCCATGAATTTGACACTTTTTACACTTTTGAACATGCTTGTGTGCATCTGTCTCTATTATTGGCCAATAGTATCCCATGCGGATTATTTTCTTAGCTAAGCTGTTGCCACCTCCGTGGGTTCCAGATATTCCTTCATGTACCTCGTACAAAGCTTTCTAGGATTCCATGGAAGTGAGACAACGTAATAATGTTCCATCGAGACTTCATCTATATAGAGTAGTAGAGAGGATTGTATACCTAGAGGCTTGTCGTATGAGGGCTTTTCTTTGGTTTCTAGACAGGTTTGGGGGTAAGACATTGTTTTTGAGATAGCTATAGAATTCTTGGTACCATGGGGATTCAGGACCAACAAGGACACACACTGATTCTTGTGATAGATTTTTGATGTGATGGCATCAAGAGTTGATCCACTAGAAACTGGAATTTGGTATCGTTGCCTGGCATATCAATTAGTGATGCTATGGTAGCCATTGCATCTGCTGCTTTGTTCTGTGCTCTTGGGACTTGCTCAAAGAGAATATAATGAAACTTGGTGTGCAGTTGTTCCATCTGCGCTCTGTAAGGTATGAGCTTCCCATCCTTGGTCATGTAATCATTGTTAACTTGGCTAATGACTAACTGTGAATCACAAAAGACTTTCAGGTTCTTGATCCTCCATTGAATGGCTATCTTTAGACCAATGACCAATGCTTCATATTCTACTATGTTGTTGGTGCATTGGAAGTTGAGTCTAAAAGACTTTGGTATTGTATCATGATCTGGGGTGATAAGCACTATCCCTACCCCAGCTCCATGGTTTGTACATGATCCATCAAAATAAAGTTGCCATATCTCGATCACTAGCTGTAGTGTCATGATAGATTCGTTAGGAAAATCAGAGATAATTGGCTGGTGGTCTTGAATCGGTGCCTCTGCTAGTTTATCGTCAATCACTTGTCCTTTGATATCCTTTCTGTCCACATACTCAATGTCAAATTCGCTTAAGATCATTACCCATTTTTCCAATCTTCGAGTGAGTGCTGCTTTGCTTAGTAGGTATTTGAGAGGATCAATATGTGCAACCAATTTCGTTTGATGACTCAACATGTAGTGTCTTATCTTTTGAGAAGCAAACACAACTGCCAGGCATGACTTCTCTATTGGTGTGTAGTTTAGCTCATATCCAACCAACATTTAGCTTAGATAGTAGACGGCCCTCTCTTTCCCTGCATCATCATGTTGCGCCAAAAGGACCCCTAACGCTGATTCTGTTACTGAGATGTATAGTAGCAATGGTTTACCTCGCACTGGTGGTACCAATATAGGAGTTTTAAGAAGTTAGTCTTTGAATATCTGAAATGCTTTTTCACATTGTTCTATCCATAAGAACTTGATGTCTTTATGTAATAGATGTTGGAATGGGTGGCACTTGTCTGCCAGTTGAGCTATAAAGCATCTTATTGGTTGGAGCCTTCCTTGTAACCCTCGTAGTTGTCTCAGGTCTGATGGTGGAGGCATGTCTAATATTGCCTTGACCTTTGCTAGATCCACTTCAATTCCTCTTTGTGATACTATGAACCCTAGTAATTTTCCCGCTATGACACCGAATGCACACTTTTTTGGATTTAGTCAGACTTTGAATTCCTCCATTCTATCAAAGATAGGTCCCAAGACTTTTAGATGATCCTTTCAAAGTATGGACTTTGCTAGTATGTCATTGATATAATCTTCCATTTTCTTATGAATGAGATCATGGAATATAGTATTCATGGCCCTTTGATATGTGGCTCCAGCATTCTTTAAACCAAACGGCATGACATTCCAACAATAAGTTCCCCAAAGACATGTGAAAGCTATTTTGTGTTGGTTCTCTGGTGCTATCCTTATCTAGTTGTAACTTGAAAAGCAATCCATCAATGATAGCATTTCATGCCCTGCAATTAGGTCCACTATCATGTCGATGTTTGGTAAAGGAAAGTCATCCTTGGGACATGCTATATTGAGATCCCAAAAATCTGTGCAAATCCATATTTGTCCACTGTGCTTCGTAACCGGTACCAGATTTGATATCCAATCCGCATATGGTATAGGTCTGATGAATTTAGCATCTAGGAGATTCTTCAGTTCTACTTTGACTAACAATGCAACATGAGGATGCATCTTTCTTAGCTTCTGTTTGACAGGTTTTGCATTTGGTAACAACGGGAGATGGTGTAGTACCAACTCTAGATCTAATCCTGGTATATTTGAGTAAGACCATGCAAAATTGATCATTCTCTCCTTGAAGAAACCAATGAACTGTTCTCTTTCCTCATGGGTGAGAGATTGTGCCAAATAGATGTTCTTTGGGTTTATGTCGTCCCCCAAGTTGATTTCTTCTGTCTCCTTTGCTAGTAGTGCTGATTTCTCCTTTGTTAAGGGGAGGAGTTCTCTCTTTCCATCTTCTAGCGCCTCTGTGAGGTTTTCGCTAGAAGATACGTCTTCTTTTAGCTTTTTACCTTTTTTTTCTTTTTTCTTTTGTGGACTAGAAAGAGGAGCTTCCTCCCCGAAGTATGTTGCTCTGTCTAGGTTGATAGAGAATCCTGCCTTGTGATCTCTTGATGAAATTCCTTCTCTTAGTCCCATAAAATGAGCTATCGCTTCGTCATTTTCAAATACATCAAGATCAGGTGGTCCTTGTTGATCCCACTCTATAAGTTCAGGGTGTACAAGACAGACACTTTCACTACTGTATGGCTTTGTTTGATTGAACGGGACTGCAGATATGGTGCCTACGAAATTGGACTGTGATGAGGACGCACCACTTGAGGTCTGATGGATGATATGTTTGTCTATATAGGGTTGTTCGGTAATAGTCAGTTGTTCAAACAGGTCTGCTAGGTTTATGATAATATTGACTTGAGGGAATGAGTAAGGGATTGATGGTTCAGAGTCATGGAGGGATTGCCACTCATACTCATTGGAGTCAGTCTCGAAGGAATGTTCTTCCGATGTCTCACTTCCTTGGGTATCATTGATTACTAAGTGTAGTTTTATTTGGGATTGTGTGGATCCCTCTTCAGCGGGCAACAATTGCGCTAATATGTTGCTTATTAGGACATGCTTAGTGTTGTGCCCCCGGTGCATCTGTGCTATTTGCACGTGATTGACTTGAATGTCTTGAACCACAGGACTAGTGCCTTGTTGTCCATATCCCAAACCTCTAGTGTTTCTTTGGGTTGGTGGGATAGGCAATTCATATATGCCCCGTTGCCTTGCCCCCAGTCTGGTTGTACCATCGTACCCAAACCTTTGCATCATTGTGTAATTGTTACCATAGTTTTCCAAAGGTAAGGTTGGCCGGACTGTCTCAGGAGTGTCTTTGTATAACCATGCATTAATGTCTTGTTCAAAAGGATTCTCTTCCACTATGTCCCCCCATCGGACAAAGGTTGTAGGTGGACATCTAAAAAGGACCAGTTGCTGAGTTTTTGTTGCAATGATAGGTGGTGGCATACCATGATTTCTAGGGCTTAAAGGCATGTGCGTGATTTTGAAAGCCTCTTCATATCTATATTCACCACATCCTTTTTCCGTGATGGATATCTTACTTGCTTTTTCTGTGACATCTTTAAGATCTATTTTTGAACTGGATGAGACATTGGCATCTTGATGAATGACTATCTTACCTACTGCTTGCGTGACATCCTTGGGATTTGATTCTTAAGAGGATGGGATACTTGCATCCTGGTTCGATGGTACTTGGTTATCAGTGCTAATTTGGACTGCATTGCAATATTCGAAGGGATTGGGATCTCCTTCTATGATAATCTCCTCCCCTTGGTGAGGGAATTTGATGCATTGATGGTATGTTGACGGTACAGCTTGCATTTCATGTATCCACGGTCTCCCTAATAACATGTTGTATCCCAATTCCAGGTCTAGAATTTGGAAGGGTGTATTTTTTACCACAAGACCAATGTGAACAGGTAGAATAATAATACCCTTAGAGGATCTTTCCTCTTCATCATATGCTCTGATATTTATCCTTTTGGTGACATCAATGCTTGATTCAGAATAGCCTAGTTTCTTGATTAATTTTAGAGTACAAATGTTTAAACCAGCTCCACCATCAATAAGGACTCTACGGACAGCGCTTTTGTGGATTTGGACAAGCAAGTGTAGAGGATCATTATGCAGGGGTTTATGTGGCGGCACATCATGGTCTGTGAATGTGGCATGCTTGTTAGCTGCTATATGATTGACCATTGTTTAGAAGTTTTCTGGTGTTATGTCCCTTGGGATGGCTGCATTTTGAAGTGCTTGGTCAAGTGCTATTTTATGTTGCAGAGATATGCGCAAGAGGTCAAACATGGATATCTGGGTAGGTGTACGCTTTAGCTGGTCCACTATGCTTGTTTGTGGATCCGAGTTTGCTATAGGATTGGCTGATGTAGTAGCTGAGGATGGTACTCCTTGCAAGACAACTCTAGCATGACGAGTAGTTATAGCGCAATTATTGCCTTGGTCCCTGATGGTGATTGCGGCCACATGATTATCTGAAGGATTTAGGCAATTTATGATATTATCACTATTGGTGTATGTATAGTTAACTTTATTGGTTTGTCCACCAGACCCAGAGGCATTTCCCTTGTTGTGATCACGGAAGGTGTCATTAAAAATGGTGTGATCATTTGTGCCTTTAGCTTGAGTGTTTGTCACATCAATGATCCCTGTGTCAATGAGATCTTGGATAGCATGTTTCAAACAGTAACAGTTGGCTATTTTGTGCCCCTTGACCTGATGAAACTCACAGAAGTCTTTTTCATTTTACCACCTTGGTTTATTTTCCTCTTGTTCAAAGTCTCTGATTGCTGGGAGAGTGATGGTGTTTGATTGTATCAGCTTACGTAAAGCGGATTATTTTGGTTCTCTGAATGGTGTGAAATCTCTTTGTTGGAATTGGAACTATGGTTTGCGTTTATTCTATTGTTGATTGTTTGACACAGTGGCTACTTGCATAGGGGGAGGTTGGTTCTAGATGTATGCTTGTTGAGTGGGCCCTGTGGGGTTTTGGTTTACAATAGGTGCGCCTTGCAGTGACACCTTGGGTTGCGCGTAGTTAACCATCTTTACATCAATGACACCATCACTAGTGACATTTTTGTTCTTGTTCCACCACTTAGCCTTTTTCGTTGCATTCTTATTTGCGTTCGTTTGCATAGGGTCTATAAGGATTCCTCTTTTGACCAAGTTCTGCTCACACTGAACTCCTGTTTTGATGAATTGTGAGAAGTTGGGTGCTAACTGTAGTTCTGTTGTGAATGACATATCTGGGATCAGACTGTCAAAAAACATGACTATCAAGTCTTGTTTGGGCACGTCATATGTTATACAGTTTGCCGTGTTCCTCCATCTCTGTAGGAATTTCACAAAGGACTCTCCATCTTTCTATTTTATGTCACAAAGGTCCTTGATGCTGACCTTGTGCTCGATGTTGTGATGGAAATGTGCGATGAACTTTTCAGCCAATTCTCCCCAAGACTGAATGCCATGAGGTAGATGTGAGAACCATTCCATTGCTGGTCCAGCTAAACTTTGTGGGAACAACCTCATTAGATATGTCTCATCATGAGCAACTTCAACGCAACTAGAAAAGAACTCTTGTATATGCTCAATGGGGTTAGTTTTGCCCCTATACTTGTCAAATTTTGGCACTAAGAAGTGGTTTGGGAATGGAGACATCTGAATCAAATGATCAAAGGGATAGGGGTATAAATCCTCCGCGGTATAGGATTTTGTTTGTCCCTGATTCTGCATATCCAACATTTGGGTTTGAAGGTTTTGCATTTGTTGCATTAGCATGTCTGTTTGATATTGCAGCTGATGCGTGTGGACATTCCTTTGCGCTATGGTGGGTATGAGGCTGCACCTCTATGTCCCATGAGTAGGAACATAGGATTTCATCCTAGGGACTTGATATTGATTTCCCACTGAGTGATTTGTAACTGTAGGGACATGAGTGGTCCAAGGAGGATTAGGAATTGTCTGCTGTTGCGACTGAAACAGGTTTTGATAATGGTGGGGTAGGTATGGCTACAGCTGAGGTAGGGTTTGAAACTGGGGTTGTTGTTGCGGAGGTTGTATATGAGGCAACTGAAGCTGGGGTTGCTATTGCGGAGGTTAGATATGAGGCAACTGAAGCTGGGGTTGTTGTTGAAGAGGTTGGATATGAGGCAGCAGAAAATGGGGTTGCTGTTGCGGAGGTTAGATGGGTGTCAGAATGGGCAAAGATGTAGTTTTGGGCTAGCCTTGACTAAAAATAAGTCCTGCAGAGGTGGATCCTTGCGGGCATGAAGTGTTGATCCCAAGGTTAGTGTGAATGGATTGCAGCAGCGGCATAGTTTTAGAATAACTAGAGTTTGGGGGGATGGAAGGCATACCAATGATCATTGGTGCACTTAGTTGCGAGTTTTTCATGCCTTGAGTAGATGATGTACTGGCTTGGGTTGGGTCATTGGTTTGATTGGACATAGTCTGCATTGATGTAGGTAAAGTCAATGTTGGAAAGATCTGTGACACAACCGGTAATATCTGAGGAGTAGTGTTTTGACCTGCGAGAGGGTTTTCGGGCCATATAGTTGATATGCTGAATTCAGCGGGGAGCTTGACTCCCTTCTTTATTAGCATGGCCAAGTAATGTTCAGGGTTCCTCTCTACAACAACATCAACCACTTTGGTGGAGTAGGCATCTTGTTCCACATCTTCAATCTCTGCTTCTGTGATATCTTGGAAAAAAGTTGCCCCACGGGGGGCTCAATGAATAGGGTAGGACTAGTGTTCATGAAGGGATCGTTCTCTTGCTCAGTTTCCCAAGCAGGGAAACGGTTGATGTATGATTCATCTGGTTGAGCTCTAGCCATAGACCTTGTGTAAGGTCCTCCATGAGGTGTTTTAGACATAGTGTGGTCCAGGTTTTGTAACTAAAACAAGTGATATAAAGAAAACAAAGAAGAGGATCCTTTCTAAGACAAAGTCTGAGTTATGTTTTTAGACAAAGGTAATTCTAAGGACAGATTTTGATATAACTTGATCTCAAAGTGGTGATAAAAGATAGGATTTTCTGACCTTTGTCTTGGACAAAGTCAATTTGAAAAAGATGATGTTGTTTTGATAAGATGAGATCAAGATACTTTGAGTCTAAAATTTTGAACTAACAATGTTTTTAGACAGTAATCGTGCTTTATAGAGAAAGGGTAATCTTAAATGTTTAGAGATTCACACAATGTTCTTTGTGTTTTCCTGGGATAGACACTAGTTTTGGACACCTAATGAAGAATTCTTTCATGGTTTTCAGGTCAGAATAGGAATATAATATCTCTAGTCAAAAGAATGTGGTATAATTTCACCGATTACAGTGAAATAAAAGGTCGATTGTGGTGTTTTATCACACACAAAGATTCAGATTTGCAAGATAGTTGACGTTTTGACAACCTTAGACTTTTAACACGTTTGACTCATTTTGACAATTTGAATATTTTGTTTTGCATTTTTAGAAACTAATCAAAGGAACAAGCACAATAGACACTGTGTTTTGAGAAATGAAGATTGAGATTGTGTATGTTCTACAACTTTTTCAAGTTGCCATGTTATCACGAGGTCTCAAAAAAGAACAATTAGATTAATCTAGGTCAAATTGGCTTCAGAAAATAATGTTATAGGCCCAATGCTTGAATGTCTGTTAGCTCACACAGCAATTGTCACGCTACTAGGACACGAAGGTCCACATCATAGGTGCCCATTTTTTTTCCGTTTCTAGGTATTGTTGCCGTGGAGTGAAGATCTCTTTCACTACACAAATACTGTGGGACACATATGTTGGGAATCTTGGGGGAAAATTTTGCAACCCCTTGCACTATAATAAAATATATATTTGGAGGTAAAATGTGTTGGCCTTTAATTAATCAAGGTTGTAGTAAGGGTCCGTGGTGTCTCTCCAATCGATTTGTATGTGCGTGACTCACTTAAGAGCCTAGTTGATCACGCTGGCTCCTTAGGGATATTCACCCAATCCAGACTATCATCAACACACCTCACCCAAGCTTGGCTAGATAAGACAAAAATTGGTTCACGCCTTGTTTATATACTGGTCAGAAGGATTTATCAGTTTAAGGTCGTCCTCCAAGGAAGAAGCGCTTTCCCTGGACAGGCCTGTCTAAGAAAAAATAAAGGTTTGTAATCTAACAGTTTGTGCAAGTGCACCCAAAACTCAAGACACGAGGTGAATCGATTAAGCTCCAATTTTGAAATGTGAACTAAGATACACCACCATACAAGCACGAATGTCCA
>MU224917.1:43085-78059 GCA_018584345.1 Thuja plicata
AATTAATTAATCTTTATTTATTTATAAGATTAACAATTAGTTTAATTAAATAAATATAATTTATTTAATTATGAGAGAGAAATTGATTTATTTATTACATGGGTGCGAGTAAGAAGTTGAGTCCACTTTTTGGCCAAAAAGTGGAACTCTTTTCCCTATTTTTCAAAATTCATCCCAATTGAACAAAAAACTTGAAGCACTTAAATATTGAATCTTAAGAAAAGTGAGTAATATGTAATGTAGTACTCAAAGTCTAGTTTCCCAATATGTAATTTATATTAATACCCAGATAATAAAAATTAGATTTCACTAGGTGTTTCCAAAAATAACTATTTAAAAATTACCTTTTTGGGACCTTCCATGCCTGTGTACGACAACCATAATTTGTCCTAAATGAAAGTATTTTTTGAATCCTTTTAGATTATCACTTTTAAGACACTCAAGATTGATGAGCACATTTTTTTGTACTTTTTTACTGAATTTATTTTTTTCTACTATTTTTTATTGGGTGTAATTTTTATTTTGAAAACCCCTCGTGTACGACAAGCATAAGTTGACCTAAACTCATCATTTTTGAGTTTTTATTTTTTTCAAAGTGAAAAGAATTGTCTGTAGTTTGATGTCATATAATTTATTTTTTCAAAAAATATGAAAATAAATTAGTGTTATAAAAAAAATGGAAACTTATTATTTCACGCTTATTGAGATGTTTTATTAGAAATTATTTAAATATTAAAACAATTTGTCCAATTTAAAAATAAAATATGTATTTATAATATAAGTAATCATATCTAAAATGGGTTTTAATTTGGTGGAAATATTCTTTAGAAAACCTATTTTTCCAAAAGTGGGTTTCACGTGTAAAAAGTTCCTCTAGAAGTGGTCTCAACTTCTTGCACTTACCCACATAAATGTAATAATAATAAGAAGAAGTAATTATTTTATTTTATTTTGGGAAAAATGGCATAGCCAATATATAAAAACTTAAAAATAATTACACTACTTCGAAAGGAGCTCACGGGGGAAAGAAGCAGGGAAGAAAACCCCCCATCCCAACCCCAAATACAAAAAACCATGAAGTTACAATTTAAACCTTTCAGTCCAGAATTACATCTACAAAATTCAACCTCAAGACCATTGTAGGCCGATAGTGGGGAAGATAAAATAAGATAGAGGAGGCATAAATGTCAGCGTCGAGCATATACATGCCTTCATATGCCAAAACATCGGTGTAACTGAAACTCGAGTAGCTAAAAACTAAAACTTTCACCAAAAATTATGGAGGACCCCTCAGGTCAGATAATCAACAGGAAGCCCTTGGTCAAAAAAATGAGACATCCAAAACTTCAAAAAACTTTGAGAAGGAACTAGTTGCTGAGTCAAATACCTTTACCCTTTCTGGGAGCACGTCCGTTTCTTGACAACCGTGACGAATTTTCTGACGGCGACTGGGAGATGAAAGGTGGGGAGGAGGCCATCACACCAAAATTCTCCATGTAAGCGAGTATCAGAGACAAGTTGTCAAATAGGAAGAAAGCATTGGCGATGATGCCACTCAGAAGAAGGTCCATAAATTTTATGATTTCCCTCCTAAGAGGTTGTGGATCTATTCCCTCCAGTGCTAGCTTAAGAATTTTGAACAAACATACAAGCTCCTTTTTTTTCTAGTTGTGATGGAGGGAATAAACCCCCAATCCACACATTTGAGCTCTACGGGGAGTATTTCATAATTTCTTCATGTAGCTCCTCCTCCGAGACAAAATCCTCTTTGAGCAGCATTTTTGTCATCTTCTTAAAAACCTTGTAATCAGGAATCAAAACGTACCAGCTTGATATGAAGACCGAGACAATCTAAGAATGAAGTATATGTCTGGGAGCATCCAGAAGTAAGATTTTGTCACCTATAATGTTTCTGATGGCCTCCAGAACATCTCTTGGAACAGTCTTGAAAGTGACCTTCATGTGCTAACCAAGGTAGGGGCCTGAAATTTGGTGTTCCCATTCTTTTGGGTGTACAAAGATGCGCTGGTTTAGGAGTCTGTAATCCATATTTAACAAGCAGAGACACCAATAAACAGACTATTTGTGAATAATTATGTGCAACTAAAGGGATGTGTCCCATATTTAATAACCCATTACGGTGTAAGTGTTATGATTGTAGCATTAATTTGTTCACACTTGGGTGATCTTTACAAGCGATCCTCTCATCTCCTGAATCGTGCGAGACTAGCCTCAGGAATTAGAAAAAAAAATTTGCTTGTCCTTTCCCATGTGCACCACCTCCAGGCCGGGTGCCATGACATATGCAAACCTCATCATCCGCATAGGAGAATAAATTTAGGCCATGCTCAATTACCAAGGGATCAACAATAATTAAATAATTAAATAACATAATTATTTAATTAAATATAATGACATAGGGAATAACTAAATAATATTTAATTATTTAATTACTTTATAGATGAATTATTAATGAAATATTATGTAATTAGCTAAAATTACTTAATTAGGAATTTATAGATAAATGATGATTTTGAATATAGATTATACTGGAAAGATGCTAATTAGTTCAATAATAAATATTATTTAATAATTGAAGAACAATTTTAGTAAAATTATTTCATTAAATCAATTGGTCATTTTTAAGTGTCTACATTTTGTCCCTCTTTGATGTAATGTGTTTTCAAGTGTTATTTCAAAGAATTTATTAATAAAAATGCCCTAGTATGCCTTGTGAAATAGCGTCAACAACAAGTTATTATGGTTCCCCCTCAAGTAAGGGAGTGAAAATGGAATGGAGGGCTTGTTTCATTGATATCATGACTAGGATCATAATGCAATTTACGGGTCAGAAATCAAACATAAAATGTGAAAGTTATAGACTCGGGAAGGTGAAAGCATCACAGTTGATAGAAATGCAAGGTTTGCATGTCCATCGAGGTGGGTTAGGAGGGTATAAAATGGGTTTGGAGGGTCATTTTCAATTCATTGTGCACATTGAGCTTTTAGAGATCTAGGATTTGAAGGAGTAGTTTCTAAGGGATTAGAGTGCGATGGCAGGCTACAAGAATGAAGTTCATATCGATGATCGAGCTAGGACTTATCAGTTGCTAGCTAACGCCCCACTCTGGTAAGTTTCACACTTTTAGCATTTAATTTTCCTAATTTTTTGTTCATTTTTCTATACTGGGTTATACATTAGTAGGCTAAAATGGCACACTTAGGTGTCGCAGATGCACTCGTAGGTGTAAAATTATGCACTTAGGTTTAGGAACCTTATTAACCAACTCACACTTGGTGTGGAAATGATGTACTTCTAGTGTTTGTTCTCCATATTTTAGGGTTTACCAATGCACTTTCCTGTTAAAAGGTACATAATAATCAAGTTGTACTTGGGCTTATGAATCAATGCAATTGACTTATTGGTTGAAAAATAAATGACTTCTAGGTGAAACGGATGTAATTTTGACTATTTTTTGGATTTTCTCAACTGGCTGGAATGAAATTTTATTATGCATGCATATGGATTTCATAGATTATATGTATGGTCGACTTAATGAATATATGTAGACTGATTGCGTTACTTCTTTTCTTATGTAGATTAGGGATCATGTCCTTTTGACATGAGAGAGTTATCCTGATCAGCTTTCTTATAGACATAGACTGAGCGAGGAGGAATGTGAGCACCTAGATATCTTGGGATACTACATGTTATCTTGATACCTAAGATTAGGAAAAATAGGAGTCTTTTTACCACCTTGTGTGAGTGATGGCACTTAGATACTTCTTCATTCCACCTACCTACTAGGGAGTGCACAGCGACTTTAGAGGACATTTACATGATTTTAAGGATAACTATTCACAATGAGAAGGTTACATAGTCATTCTGGATTGGGAGAGAAGAATTGTGTGACCTATTTTATTTCCAGTTGGATGAGTTGAGCATTCATGGATATGAGATTAGATGGCGATGGGATATGGTAGAGTACGATTCATAATTCACGATGTTGTGTGTAGTGGTTGTTGGGGTTTTAGTACCAGTTAGGAGAGAGCATGGATTCCCTGTTGGGTGCGAGGATATTGTTAGTGAGATGTGGAAAAGAGGTATAGTGTACGCTTGGGGACTATGTGTTCTAGCCATGCTATATCATCAGCTTCATCACATTTCCTACCATGGATCATAGAGCCTAGGATGAGGGGTCACACTTTTATAGGTGTGGTCATTCGATCATATAGTTGTATTTCGTTCAATTTTTGACAAATCAGCTATACATCCTGGATAGCCCTATGTCTATTATTATGAGGAATTTTTTCACAGACAGGTGGGACATGCCAGATACTAGAGACATTTATTTTCCATACTTTGAGGGATTTTAGATGGAGGTCATACATTGGATGTCCATTTTGGGATGGGGAGGATGATAATCTCCAGTATTGCCAATAGGAAAGGCATCTGGTTGGGATGTCTACTCATTATTCCTATATCATTGAGATACAGTTTCCTGATAGGGTTTATAGACTGTTTAGTGAGAAGCAGGGAGTGCCTATTGGTTCTACATAGTTTTCCAATTGTGCGATAGATGTCAAAGGTTGGGGACATGTTATCCCTATATAGACTATAGTGGAACAGTTCACCACTTTGGCACCATTAAGATGGAAGTAGAGATCAAATGTGGGGTATTTTGGGACTACTACTAAGTACAATTTCTAGTGGGGTACACATAGACCTATACCATATATATATCTAGGTGTACCGGTTCCTATGGATATGCATCAATGTGCTTGACAGCCAAGGAGGAGACATGGAAGATAGGATTGGAGAGCTAGACAGGGTAGTCGAGGAAGGAGAGGATGAGGGAGAGGGAGATATGGAGGGAGAGATGAAGGAAGAGGTAGGAGAGGTGATGGTAATGATGGTGGAGATGGTGGTGGTTGTGGAGGAGGGAGAGACAGAAGGAGATGAGGAAGGAAAGATGGAGGGAGAGACAAAGGGAGAGATGGAGGATGAGGAGATGGATATGATAGGGGTGGTGGAGGGGTTCCTATTGTAGTTTCCCAATTTATTCCTCATAGTAGTGTGAATGTGGTAGGAGTAGAGGATGTGGGAAAGAAGTCTTATATTGACATGATTGGTAGAAGTTTAGAGGAGACTAGTAAAACTAGCAGTAGCACTAGTTCTTCTAGTAGCAATAAGGAGATGGAGGGGGTGGAAGGAGGAGATGATTCTCTTCTAGTAAATGTGGCGATAGGTGGTGATGATATAGTTTTGATGGATGTAGCCATGGGGGAATTTAACGAGGCCACATAGGATGTACCCATGAGATAAGAGGGACCTAGTTTTTCCTTTGATTCTACAGATCTAAATAGTTTGAGATAGCACTGCCAAGACTTATAGGGGTGTTATGATGGGGTACTTAGAATTTTGAGTTGAACAGAGATGAGGGTTGTTGAGGTAGATGGTAGGGCACAGGAAGCAGGTGCAGAGAGTCACTATCATGTTGGGAGGGTGACTACCTTGGATAGGAGGATGGAGAGGGATAGTATGAAGGTCGAGATGGAGGAAGAAGAGGGAAGAGCGCAAGAAATAGATGCTAGAGCTAGGGCTATGGAGATTGAGGTTAGGGACTTTATTGCTAATGTTAAGGATTCCACTACCCAATAGATCATTGAAAGATATTTCTAGATAGGGGTATAGATCACTAGGAAGACTCGGGAGATGTAGAGGGATATTGATTATTGGTAGGGGAATATGAGTAGGTTGTGCCAGTAGCACAAAGGATCCCTAGTTTTACCCCATCTCATTGATCCCAATAGACACAAACATCATAGGGTAGTGTTGTAGTTGTTCATCTTGGCAGAGCATCACCATCAGTCACAGGTGCTCCTATAGGACATACCAAGGCTGGGACTTCTACTTCAGTACCACCTAGGCCCCCAAGACCAGAGGGTGGATGCAGTTGCAGTTGATTCTAGATAGACACTTTTTTGCATATATTTTGCGAGCTTGTGAGCTCTCCTTATGACATTGTACCATGATACATTTTGAGTTATTTATATTTATATATATATGTGATGCACTTATGGCGGCCTTATATGATGTTCTTATGATCTATCTTTCTTAATTTTTATGTGATGTATATGTTGTCTATGAGATTCTATGATTTATGATATGCTCCTTCACATGTATGAATTTCCTATTATGATGGATGGTGATGCGTTATGAACTTAATAATTTTGTATTTTCAAATGCACTTTATGCAATGCCATGATTAGTTATGATGCGGATATGATGATAGACTACGATAAATGATCTACATGATTTTTTATATGCTTTTATATGATGGATGGATGCATTATGATGCGTACTATATGATCTATGTTGTATGCAAACTACATGTAGGATGTGAATTTTTTTGTTGTATCATGATATTTTATCTTAAGGATTTTTTTAGGACTGACAGATAGAACTATTAGTAGTGATAGACAGGATATAGTAGAGAGAAATATGAGAATGATGAAAATAAGAGATGATAAGAATGAATCTTTATTAAAACCTGAATTTCTTTCTTTAACCAGATTTGAATTCCAACTTATTTGAGAAATTTCTTTCATCATTGCGCTACTTTTATTATTGGAAAATATGAATACCATCATACCTAGATATTAACAATCTAGGCACGACTATCATTTTTTATTTCTAACAAGCACTCTAAAGAGACAAGGAATGTGGGCCGATCCATCTAGTTTTGATGTTAAGATTCGAGGTATGTATGGAATATCAAAACTGAATTTTCTATTGCAAGCCCTATAATTAGATATTGCATGTGAATGTGAAGGCTCTTACCACACACACCCAGAATACTCTTTTAATATTTCACAGCCAACATCCCATAGACAGCAAATAAAAAGATAAGTCACGAACCATCCTAGCATTTCTAATCACTTAATGGAATCATGGAGATGTATAAGAACATGACTTCCAAATATCAAGACATAATAAGACCAACTCGACTCGACAAATAAGAAACCATACTAATTATGTGTCTCCTTTTGTAGTAGTTTGGACATTGGTTTTTGATGTTTTATTGATGCTATCAGATGAAGTATAAGGTACCCCATATAAGACTACTATGTCTAGTTTTGAGTGTTCCTTTCCTTGTCTATAATAACATGATTGTCTTGACAAAAAAATGTGCTATGGGATTTCGTTGATAGATGAGATAGTGCGATCGATCTAACTGAGGAACTGCTAATAAGTTTGACTATTTTGACTTGGTTTTTCTGAATCTCAAACTTTCTATATGACGGCATTCAATGCCTATTTCAAAATGCAAAAGAATTGAATTGATATCCAAAGGAGATTTATTGCAAAATTTTCTTGGTCTTACAATTTTTTTGTCTGTCTGATGACAATTTTCAGGACATTTTTGCAAATTTGTTTGGTCCACCATAGGTTCATATGTTTGGAGTTGAGGTATGTGTAGTGTATCACATAAGTGAAGGCCCTTATCACAGACACCCCAAATATGGTCACCTTAGATGAATTTTTTTATTTTTTTATTTTTTTTACTTTTTGACGAACTCTTCCGATTTTTATAATTTTTAGGATTTTTTATTATTTTTAGGGATTTTTTCAAAAATCTTTATAATTTTTATGGATCTTTTTTCAAAAAATTTTACAATTTTTAAGGATTTTTCAATGTTTGATGTGTCATGACATTAGGGTTCCCTCAGTCAGAACAAAATGGGCAATTTATTATGGAAAGGTCATGGTGGACTAACTTTTTGCTTTATATGGGACTATGGGATACAAACGATTGACAAAATTTAAGTGATGACATATTTTATTGTGGAATATGGGGTGAAATGAGGAGTAAAACCATATTGGAATTATGATAGATGCTAGAGAAACGATCTCTACACATGGCATCAAATTTCCATATTTACAACATGGTACTTGTCTAAGGCGCCACCGGAGTGCTTTTCACCATAGGATGAATTTATTACTCTTGTATTTCTATTTTTGTGTCACCAAAGATTCCTGATTTCCAAGTTTTCACCAAGGTAACCATTTTTTTCTTTTTTCTTTTTTATTTTTTCCTTTTTGAAACAAGTGTACTCTGACAGTTATGAATAGTACGTGCACAGATGCAATCTTAGATGGGGTATTATAGAGGTTGGCCCTCTAATGTGGATATATGATATGATCTAGATCTATATACTATTGTAATGATGTAAGGACCTAACCAGTTTGGTTCAAACTTTCCTTGTTTTTCTATTTCTATTTGATTTTTTTCTAATTTTCCATTAGGACTAGGTCACTAACTTCACAATTTCTTGGTATGACCTTTTTTTATATTATCTTGATATGTTATTGATATGCTTGCAAATGTGCCAGTGCCTTTTGTATTTTTTCATCAAGCAACTCTAGCTCTTGTAGTCGAGATAATTTGTAATCCTAATCTAAAATGATGTGTTGAAGGGATACACACAATGATGGAAGCTCAACCTCTATTGGGAAGATAGCTTCGATATTGTATACTAGTTAATAAGGAGTGGCTCCTCTGGGAGTACGCAAAATAGTGTAGTATGCCCATAAGGTAGGGTTGAGTCGGAGGTGGCATTCTTGACCAGCTTCATTGAGTAACTTTTTTAGGATTTTAATAATGGTTTTATTCATAGCCTCAACTTGGTCGTTACATTGAGGAAAGTAGAGAGAAGAATAGTTGTGGTGGATGTGTATTTTTTTGCAAATCTCATCTACTTGTTTTTTCTTGAAGGGGAGCCATGATCCCTAATGATGTTCTATCGAACATCATACCGACTTATGATATAGTTCAACAGAAACTTGGAAATCTATTTTCCAGTGGTGTAGATCATTGGAATTGCTTCAACCCACTTTTTTAAATACTCAGTGGTTGTGATTATGTACTTATAACCATCACAAGATAAGGGGTTAATCTTTCCAACTAGGTCAAATCCCCAATCCAAAAAGGGCCACAATGATGTTAGTAGTTGCAGCTCTTGAGAAGGTGTATGGATGAGGTTCCCATATATCTGAAAATTTTAGCACTTGTGCACAAATAGGCAAGCATTAGTTTAAATTGTAATCCAATAATACCCAATTCTTAAAATATTATTGGCCAAGGTCAAGCCACTAGAATGAGCACCACAAATTTCCTTGTGTACCTCTAATATCTTCTTTTATGATTCTTCCAAGTTGAGACATATCAAGAGTGTTCCATTTAAACTACATCGGAAAAGTGTATTGGTCGTGATTGTGTAATGGGAGGCTTTCCTTATCAAGGACTTATTTTGGTTTCGAGATAAGTCATTGGGGATGATTTGGTTATTTAAGCAGGCATATACATCATGGTACCAAGGAGAATTGGGGCCAATAATTTTGCACACGACCTCAAACTTGGGCACTTCAAAGGAAGGGATTGTAATTTGTTCGACCATGAATTCACAATGTGTAACATATGGTGGCATATCAAGAAAGGATCCATCAGTATCCATGGCATTTGTTTCTTTGTTCTTTAATCTCATGATCTACTCAAATGATGTATGATTTCCAAATGCTGCTTCATGTCTTCTACCAAAGCCTTATAAGGAATCAATTTTTTATCCTTAGTATCATAGTTATCATTGACTTTTTTTATAATCAATTGACAATCCCCACACACCTGTAGTTGTTTCATCTTCCACTAGACATCTTTTTTGAGCCCAACGATCAGTGCTTCATACTCTAATATATTTTTGATCTAGTAAAAAATCAGTCTATATATTACCTTGTAATGGAATCTCCTTGGGGAGTGATAAATAATATGTCGGCACCTTATCCCATTTGAGTGTGAGAGCCATCAAAGTATAGTTTCCATTGTTTCTTCTCCTCAAAGGTGAATATGGTTTCATCTGGAATCTCTATCAGCATCAGATGAATAGAAGTTAATTCAGTGCATCTTCCAGTTGATCTACAATAGCTTGTCCTTTGATTTATTTTCTATCAATATAATAAATGTTGAACTCACCAAGAAACATGATCCAATTGGTGAGCCGCCTTGTTAATGTAGCTTTACTTAATAGATATTTCAATGGATAAATCTTTGCTATGAGGATCATCTTTTGACTTAACATGTAATGTTTGAGATTTTGGGAAGGAAAAACTACAACCAGACACACTCTTTCAATAGTATTATAGTTAATCTCATAAGCCACAAGTGTCAGGATGATGTAGTATGTGGCTCATTCTTTTCCTTCTGAATTATTATGTGCTAATAGTGCCCCCAGTGAGTATTTTGTAGCTAATATGTATAATAGTAGGGGTTGATCTGGAATGGGTGCGACTAACTAGACCAGTGTCGAGAGAAGATAGTCTATTAACATTTTAAAATCACTTTGGCAATATTTTTTTCGTGAAAATTTGGCATCTTTATGTAGCACATACTAGATTGAATGACACTTTCCAGCTAGCTATGAAATGAATCATCTTACTGATTGTAGCCTACATTGTAGAGTCCTTAGGTTCTTCAAATTTTTTGGTGGAGGCATATTAATAATTCCTTGGACTTTTGGGGGATTAATTTCTATTCCTTTTTGGGAGAAAATGAATTTAAACAACTTTCCTTATGTGACCCCAAAGACACACTTCTTTGGGTTTAACCCTACCTTGTATTCCTAAAGTCTATCAAAGATTGGCCCTAATACTGATAGATGTAGATTCCTTTCCATGGATTTTTCCAATATATCATTTACATAGTCTTCCATTATGATATGCATCATTTCATGAGAGATAGTTGTCATTTCTCTTTGATATGTGGTGCCTTCATTTTTTAGACCAAAGGGCGTGACACACCAAAAGTAACTACCCCAAGAACAAGTGAATATCATCTTGTGTTGATCTTGTGGTGCTATCTTGATCTGATTATATATGGAGAAACATCCATGAGTGACAGCATCTTATACCCTGAAGTGAAATCAACGATCTTGTCTATGTTTGGAAAGGGGAAGTCATCCTTTGGACAAGCCAAATTTAGATCCCTAAAGTCAGTACAAATTCTTATTGCTCCACTGGATTTAGACAAACGTACTTGATTGGATATCCAATTGACATAATCAATAGGTCTTAAAAATTCTACAACCAATAGTTTCTTCAATTCTTCTTTGACCAATAGTGTAATTTTAGGATGCATCCTGTGTAGATTTTGTTTGAATGGCTTTTACCCTAGCTTTAGTGGAAAATGGCGGAGTACTAATTCTGGATCTAATCCAAGCATGTCAGAGTATGACCAAGTAAAGTTGATTTTTATGTTCTTAAAGAACTGAATGAGTTATTCTCTTTCTTCAAGTGTTAATGACTCTACCAAGTGGATTAGTCTTTGTGTTTCTTTGGTGCCAATGTTGATTGTTGTTGTTTTCTCTGCAAGTAATTTTGATTATTCTAATGTAATGAGAATTATGTAATATCTCCATCCTTGGGAACCTTGTTGAGGTTTTCACCCTTGGATACGTCTTTTATTTTTACTATTTTGAGGCTAGAAGGTGCCTTTTGGTTTTTACCTAATAGCCTTATATTTTATTTTTTATTTTTATGACTAGAGGATTGATATAACTCCCAAAATTATGGTGTACTATCCAATTCAATGTTGAACCCTTCCTTGTGGTATCCCATAGGTATGCCTTGTCTTAGTCCAAATAATTTAGCAATAGCTTCATCATGCTCAAAAACGTCTATGGTCGGTGTATTTTGTTGTTCCCAATCAATAAGGCTAGGGTAAACCAAAGCTATGCTATCCTTGGTTTGAAAGGAAAAAATTGGAAGTTTGGTTAAGGTGTTGATGTATGAATCAGTGATTTATTCATGGGTTTCTAAAGAGGATGAGGATGAAGGTTCAAATCGGTTCCAAAATTTCTCAATCCAAGATCGACGATCTATGGGTGGGTCTATTGAGCAAAGATAGGCGAGAAATGGAAGTGTTAAGATCTAAGGTGCTAGTAGTGTGTGGGGAGTCCCACTAATAGTCATTTGAGTCTGAGTCTGAATGGAGTTCCTCAAATGTCTCAACTTTGTTATAAACATAAGCATTAATATGAGAGGGTAGCGAGGTATTTGTAATGTCTTATGTCAATGATTTATAACCTAAGCTGTGATGCTTCATATTTTGGGTTGGTGCAATTGGTTCTACAATTCCTTGTTAAGTTTTACCTAATCTAGATTGTCTATTATACCATTAGACAATGGTGTATCCCCATCCATATTCATGTACTGGAATTGTGACCTTAGGGGGTTCTTTGTTAGCAGAATACATAAATTTGTTAAGAGGATAGATTAAAGAGTTTAACTTAGAGTGAGTGGGATTTGAACTCAATTGATTGCATGTGTTTGAATAGATGAGAGGGTTAACTGATCGGATTGAGGACTTTAATTGATTAGGTGGGGTAGAAGACCATATAGATTAAATAGATAACTAGTTTAATTGATCATTTAGGAGAGAGAATTATGGAGTTAATTGAAACTCATAATTGGAAGGATAAATATGATTAAATAAATAAAAGAGTTTATTTATTTACACATTAGAGGAATATAAATAATTAATTAATATTTTTTTATTTATAAGAGGAACAATTAGTTTAATTAAATAACTATAATTTATTTAATTATGAGAGAAAAATTAATTTAATTATTACATAAATGTAAAAATAATAAGAGGAAATACTTAATTTAAATAATATAATTAATTAATTAAATATAATGACATAGGGAATAATTAAATAATATTTAATTATTATATTACTTTATAGATTTCCCTATGGAGCTCCAAATAATCTCCAAATGGGGATCGTGGACACAAAAGATAGTGATTGAGGAACCACACGTTGTCCAAGAATGAAAAGGAAAACCAGGCCACTTCAATACCTAGTGCCAAGTCTCAGACCTCAGGGAGGTTGAAGTGTGCACTGATCCAACATCTAATCCTCTGCTATGTTCACCGTCAATAAAGGCTAAGAATAAACTCAAAGGTATGGCTCAAGATTTGGAGAGAGCCCACCACAGCCAACATTTCAGTCTTAGATCTGGGCAACCTAATTACAAATTTTTACCTCACTCTGTACTAGTACTTATGGATGTTCTATGCCTCACAACACTCTTTATAAACCTTTTACCTTCTTGGAGCAAATCAGACTCCCATCTCTTCATGTCCCAATCACCATGCTTCAAGTACATCCCTTCATCCTCGGGAGAAGGGATCCAATACGAACCAATCTAATGACATAGAGAGTTGCAGCCTTGCAACAACCTACCTTGTAACTAAGCCATCAGAGGATGAGGAGGTAGTTATTACGGTGTAATTAGGGAATATACCCCTAACCCAAACAGTTCCCCCCCCCCATTAGAAGGCACTGGACCTAAGGAACCGGTGTCCTATCATAACTAGTATAGAAGTCAGGAATTGTCAATCCTTTATCCTGGCCCTCCTTCACTTACAAAGGCAGAAGAAGCCTAGTGGCAGAGTCCAAATCAGGATATGGATCTAGCTAATTTGGATATGGACCTGATGGTGGACACTCTTATTATGAAAGTTGCTGATAATAAACTAGATGCACTGAACAAAGGATCCAACCACTCCCAAGATGAATCAGATAAGGAATATTAGATTTAGCACTTGCAGGAGACAATTGTTATAGTGGAATATGGCCAACTGGATAATGGTGTCTCATGTGTAATCTTTCAAACTGATTTAGACACATCTAAATTAGCCAAAGTCATATCTTATAAGAGATCGAGGGGAAGACCTTCAAAGGTTAATAAAATAAAGGAGGAAATTGCCTCAGGCACTCAGTTAACCATTAATTTTTAGAGGACTCCAAGGAAATGCAAGGCAGAGGCTTCAGAGATGATAACCAAACAAATTTTTGGAATTAGGAGAGCGATATGCTCTCTGAAGGAAATATGAGGATAATATCCTCAAATGTTAGAGGCCTTAATGCCTCTAACAAAGCACGTCTCATAAAGAATTAGAATAGAGTGGGAGGGGTTGATTTGTTGTTGTTGCAGGAGACAAAACTATTGGAAGATGCAGGGAATAAAGTTTTTTCTTCTTGGAAACATTGGGGTTTCCTCCTCTCATCCTCAATAGGATCGTCAAGGGGGTTAGCGATTCTTTGGAACAGAAGAAAATGCCAAGTTACTATGATATCGAAGAATGCCAATTGGATGGTGGTTGAAGTCACTATATTTTCAGTTTCCTTTATCATAATAAATGTCTATGGCCTGATCTCCTTGGTAGGAAAATAGAGGTTGTGGGCCTCTTTGTCTCAGCTCATGGCAGGTCTATAAGGGCAAAAAGTTATTCTAGGGGGGATTTTAATGCTACTTTAGGGCTACAAGATAAAATGGGTGGAGAAAACCCATCCCCCAAAGTAACTGATGACTTCTGTGACTTTATTGAAAGCAACCAATTACTTGATTGTGTCCCTTCAAATGGTCATATCACCTGGTCAAACAAAAGAAAAGGTACTTTACAATCAATTAAAAATATACTTTACAATCAATTAAAAATTAATAAAAATAAATATTCAATTGAATATATATATATATATATATATATATATATATATATATATATATGTTCATCGATCTTTGGTGTCGTGGGTATCATTCCCCATAAGGATTCAAAAAAATTCATTTATTTAGGTCAAAACATGGTGGTCGTACATGTGTGTGGTATGATCTTGAAACGGGAATTTTGAAAAACCTATTTTTAAACATGCATACTAAAAAGAAGTTTATACCATGTGGGTAATGAAATAAATTAGATATTTGAACATTATACTTTGAGGACTAAATTTTCTATAACTTAAGTTTTGTGAGATTCAATATCTAAGTGCCTCAAATTTTGACATCAATTGACAGAAATTTGAAAAAAAGAGGAAAAACTTCCACTTTTTGCCCAACAGTGGGACTCAACTTCTTGCCGCCACCCTTAAGATTCTTAGTCTATCTTGGGAGATTTTGTTAATGTAAGGATGGTATTAATAAAGGCTAAATTTTTAAGGGAGTGTGAGCATGTGTGAGAAAAGGTGTATGTGTGAATGCAAGTACATGTATGAACATGATCAGGATGTGTAAAAGAGAAAAGATCTCCTTTTATGTGTGGATATGAGTTGGTATGAAGTGTGGTATAGTATAGTGTGTATGTTCATGTCTTAGATACCAAATGTAGTGAGCAGAAGATATACAGATCTTTCACTCAAGTTGTATAAGTGTATTAGTGGTTGATCTTTTCTCTTTTATTATTTTTCATATGGGCAATGAACCCACCGACAATGAACCTTTATCTTTCATGTAGTGAGCCCTTTGGTAGTGAGAATTATTTGTAAAAATCATCTTAAATGGTATCACCCTAATATGTGTTCATATATTTATGGATTAATAATCTCTGCATTTTTCCCTTAACAGGGTTTTCATACATAAATTTGGAATTTCCTTGTGTTTGATATGTTGTGTTTCACATGTTCCTTTCATGAATACATTATTCTATGATTAAAAGATTAGTATAATATTTGTGGATCTAATTCAAGGAAATATTTATAAGCTTTATAGGCAATGGACTCACCCTAACTCTTAGTTGCGTGTACATTTAACAAGTGGTATCAGAGCTTCAGTTCCTTAGAGAAGAGCTTGACCTCTTGAGGAGATCCTAATGGCACACAAACTAACTATTCCTATGTTTGATGGATTTGACTTAGATTTTTTGAAGACAAAGATGCTAGGATATTTTATTTCCAATCATTATGAAGTTTCGAAGGCATTTGAGAAACAATATGTCAAATCAGTGACTCGGTCGAATACTCCTAATGAGATAAGGGCTAATGAAGACAACATCAAGGCAAGGTATATTATTTTTAGTGCTCTTTCTAAATCTAAGTTAACAAAATTTATGTCTATAGAATATGCTCATGGAGTTTGGAACAAGTTAGAGAATATTTATGAAGGTGGTGAGAAAGTCAAATAGGCTAAGTTTCAAAATTCAAAAGCTAAGTTTGAATACTTGCTAATGGAAGACAATATAAAAATTTATCTACATAAGGTGGATTATGTTGTAAATGAGTTCAGTGGTCTTGGTTGTGAATTGAAAGATGATGAAGTTGTAAAAAAGGTACTCAAAAATCTTACTTAACCTTATAGCTCTAAGGTTTCTTCTATAGAAGAGTTATATAATTCAAATAAGTATGCTAGAGAATATACATGTATTGCTCCTTATTTTATTTTGAGATGAGGGAATTTGATACTAGTAGTGCAAAGACTGAAACTGTACATTTAAAGATGCTAAATCAATCAAAGGTGAGGAATCTCTCTCTCTCTCTCTCTCTCTCTCTGGTACAGGATAGTTAACCTATACTAGATACCTCTAGCAATGACACCATTCCAAAATTCATAAATTTTTCAAACCCATCCATATTAGGTACCTAACATGCTCAATAAAAAATAGGGTAGTGAGCCATTTGTGATTCCAAGGGTCCCTACATTCTTTTTGCAAGTGACATTCATGGGTTTTCATATAGATACTGACAAAATAAAGCTTTTTGGACAATCTTTTATTACAAATTTTTGATTAGAAATAATTTTCCATAATCTTTTATTTTTTATAATGGGGATCAGTAGTCCTTCAAAGCATAAATGAAAGAGAAAGCTTACAAATGAATAAATTGAAGCATATAGAGAAAGAGATAGGGAAAATCATCAAAAGAGGAGATAAGGTATGTTAAATATAAGTGAAGGTGAGGCCATAGGGCCACCTGTAAATGTTATTTCAATTGAAGAGGACATCAAAATTGAAAGTATTGAGTATAATATTGACAATGAGAATGAAAATGTAGAGATTGGGAATGATAATGTAGGGATTATAAATGAAAATGTAGAGATGGAAAATGAAAATCTAACATTGGGAATGAGAATGTATGGATTAAAAATGAAATTGCAAAGATGGAGAATGGAAATGTAGGGATGGGGAATATAAATTTAGAGATGGAGAATCAAATTGTAGTGTGTGAGAATTAAAATATGGAGATTGGGAATAAAAATGAAGGGATTGAGAATGAAAATGTTGCACGAGAACCAAATGAATGTTATACATCTCAAATTATATGAGAAATGAAGTCCCTTATTTTGAAGAAAGAAAAACTTCAAATTCAAGACCTTTAAGAAAAACAAAATGGGTACTTGAAATTGATGAGAACATTATGAGAAACTATGAAGGAAAGAGATCACAAAGAACCATTCAGTTATGGGCTTTAAGACTTTTTGATGATTTTTTAGCAAGAATACAATGACCGAGCAATGCCAACTTTTTGTATAAATATTAAAGATGCAAAAGATTCAACCTATACTAGCAAAATTTAAGATTCATGTGAACAAGAAAATGGAAACAAATGCTATTATTGTCAAAAATATTTTTAGAGATCTCAATTCTATTGGGAAGACCAATAAGGAAAAAGATAAGAGAGCTACTCAGAGGGTTATTACAACCTCCTTAGTAGTTCTTCATTTGAGAAAGGCTCACTTTATGACACAAACTTGTGTAGAATTGAACATAAATAGTAAAACTTTGGATATATAGCACTTGCAAGATGAGAAAGACTTGATGATCCTCTTCAAAATGATACATGGGCTTATGGTGGGAGGCTTCCATGTTTTGATAACAAGTTAACTGATAGTGTGAAGGATGAAGTTCAACTATATTTGAACTCTAAATCAAGACTGTCACCAAACGTTAAGGATGTCTTGAAGTTAAGGACTGGCAATCAAGACCCCACACTGAATCCTAAACATTATTTGGAAGTAAGTCAAACAATGTTGTTCGAAAAAAATTGTGAGACACATCCAACATTGCAAATATAACAAAGGGATTTTGAATCCTTTAATTCATTTTATTGTGTACCTATTAAGATTCGAAATACTCATTGTTGCAAATGTCATGTGATTTTTCAATGCACCTTGAGCTATTTTGCTACATTTGTTCTACTTTTCATACTAATAAAATGTTGCAGGATAGTGGTGCAAGTCATCTTCTAAAATCATCAAGTTACTTGCTAGATAAATTTTTATGTCCTAGAGATGATGATTGTTTCTGCTATATAAAGGATTTCTTAAATGACAAGTTCTCACAATTTGGTGGCTTTCTTAATTTTATTTCATGTTTTCATGAGGGTAGTGAACACAATTTTGGAAAGATAATTATCCAAAAATATATATAAGAGACAATCAAATATACTTTAAAGAGTGGAGGTGAAGTCTCTAGATGTGACCTAGGTATATATTCTTGCACGTAATGCAAGTATGGGATACAAAAATATGTGCACCCAAGGAGGATGTCTCAGTGTCAACATCATCAACACAGGGTTGCATCAATGATGCAGTGTGTCTAATCAAATGCCCGCTCAAGGTGTGAATGGCCCTCAAGGAGGTAGTATAATGTCATGAAGGGGACATAAGGGCCATGTACTAATAGATTTGCCCCTGGTCTGTCCTAGGCTCCACCTCCACCTACTCCCATGAATGATCTCTTGCTCCAATAGTTAACTTTTTGACCAAGCACAAATTTGACATATAGTTTTAAGAAAATAGAAAGGGACCCCCATATTTTTGTGGGGTGGTTTATCAAAAACCATCCACCAATGATCCTAGAAGTTCTTCTACATATCACCTTCCATGCACCAATTGATGGACAACTTTGGCTTTTGGGGATCATCTTTTATTCCATTTTTGAGATTCACAAATAGGTCATCTATTTGTTCTTTTTTAATCGCAAGGGCCTTCACCCCATCATAATCTAGCCCATGATTGAACTAGGCATGCATGGGCTCTTACCATCGAAGTGCAACATTATGTTGCATTGTAAGCATCTCCATATTTTAAATTATGGAGTTCAATTTGGTCAACATTGGGCATAATCTAGGAATATGACCATACACATTTCAAATACCCTCCACTGACTCATATTATCAACTATGAGGTCCTCTTGAGGTCGAGGGTTCATAACTGGAGGCTTTTCAGGCTGAGTGTTTTGGGGGGTGGGTTTTCAGGCTGAGTATTTTGAGGGTGGTAGGTTTTCAGACTCAATATTTTTATTTGTGTCTATCGTGCCTAATTAAATTACAAATTCATATAATTAAAATAAATTTCACAAAAGAAAAAGAATTTTAATTTACAAATCCTCTATTTAACCAAAAAACTGAAAAATCAACTAATTGTTTTTTTTTTAAGACAAAAAAATAGACTTACCTATGATGAATTGGAGAAGAAACTCACTAAAACAAATCAGGTATTAGATTTGAAATCATGTACACAATGCGCTTTGGGTACCTGATATTGCTTTGCATCCAAAGCCATGGGTCAAAAATTACCCATGACTTTGGTATGTGTATATATATGCTCAGGTCTCTGATACCTGATATGCATCAGGTACCCGATATATATTGGGCACCGGATACCTTGATTTAAAAATAAAGTCATTATTCATATTATAATATACTATAATATGAATATTATAATAATAACATTAATATTATAATGATAATATTCTAATAATATAATAATTATATAATATTATAAAAATAATATAATATTCATATTATAATATTCTAATAATATAATAATATATTATTATAAAAATAATATAATATTATTATTATAATAATATAATAATAATAATAATATATTATTATAATATGTATAATATATTACATTAATATTTAATATATTACAATATTATATTATAATATTATATTAGTATACATTAATGACCATATCGGGTACCTGATATATATCAGGTATTGGATTTTCTTTGGCCAGGTGTACTCACACCTAGGCCTACAAAAAAGTCAACACATATTTCTACATTTTTAGGTGGGTAAAAGAGGCATTCTTTTTTACATCGCCACTATTTGGCATACCATGATTAGGTACACATACCCATATGTGTGTGTGTGTGTGTGTGTGTGTGTGTGTGTGTGTAATCTTGGTAGGATTCTTTGTTTTTCCAATTATTATTGCAGTTTTGAAAATCTATTGGTAATATGGTTTCTCTATGCAAGATTTGAAAGAGGATTTCTATGCGTAATTATTGTTGAACCTTGAAAGTTTTAAAACTATATTTGAATAGTATTTCCACAGTTATATGCACAATTGGTTGACAAGTCATGGTTGGTTTTTTAATGTGATTGAAGGGATCATCTTTTAGTCCAATTTTGAGATTCACAAATAAGTCATCTATTTGTTCTTTTTCAATCCCAAGGGCCTTCACCCCATCATAATCTAGACCATGATTAAACTAGGCATGCATGGGCTCTCGTCATCGAAGTGCAACATTATCTTGCATTGTAAGCATCTCCATATTTAAATTATGGAGTTCAATTTGGTCAACATTGGGCATAATCTTTTTGGAAAAACCGACCTAACTGTGCTTTTGGGCTTGTAATCTTTTTTTCGGTTTAGCTTCTTTTTGCTGGTAGTTTGTGCTGGGGGGGTTTCTATTGTCTCAAACTTTTTCCCACAATAGTTTTTTTTTGTTGTTTGTTCTTTTTTTGTGGTGTTGTTTCCTTCTTATCTTTAGTTCTTAAATGTGCAGGGTTACGGTTCCCTTCAAAAATTGTTTTAACCTCAATCAAAAACATTGGGCGTAATCTAGGAACATGACCATACACATTTTAAATACCCTCAACTGATTCATATTATCAGCTATGAGATCCTCTTGAGGTCGAGGGTTCATAACTGGAGGCTTTTCAGGCTGAGTGTTTTGGGGGGTGGGTTTTTAGGCTGAGTATTTTGGGGGTGGTAGGTTTTTAGACTTAGAGTTGTCATTTGTGTCTATTGTGCCTACTTAAATTACAAATTCATATAATTAAAATAAATTTCACAAAAGAAAAATAATTTTAATTTGCAAATCCTCTATTTAACCAAAAAACTAAAAAATCAACTATTTTTTTTAAAGACAAAAAAATAGACTTAACTATGATAAATTGGAGAAGAAACTCACCAAAATGGATCGGGTATTAGATTTGAAATCATGTACACGATGCACTTTGGGTACCTAATATTGCTTTGGATCCAAAGCCATGGGTCAAAAATGACCCATGACTTTGGTATGTGCATATATATGCACATGTCTCGAATACTTGATATGCATCATGTACCCGATACATATCGGGTACCGAATACCTTGATTTAAAAATAAAGTCATTATTCATATTATAATATACTATAATATGAATATTATAATAATAACATTAATATTATAATAATAATATAATATTCATATTATAATATTCTAATAATATAATAATGTATTATTATAAAAATAATATAATATTAGTATTATAATAATATTATAATAATAATAATATAATAATAATATATTATTATAATATGTATAATATATTACATTAATATAATATTTTATAATATAGTATTATAATATTATATTAATATACATTAATGACTATATCGGGTACCTAATATATATCAGGTATTGGATTTTCTTTGGCCAGGTGTACTGACACCCAGGCCTACTAGAAAGTCAACACACACTTCTGCATTTTTGGGTGGGTAAAAGTGGCATTCTTTTTCACATCGCCACTTTTTGGCATACCATGATCAGGTACACATACTCATATATATACATATACATACATATGTAATCCTTGTAGGATTCTTTGTGTTTCCAATTATTATTGTAGTTTTGAAAATCTATTGGTAATATATATATGTATATATGTATATATATACACACACACACATACACACACACAAACACACATGTGACATTGACACCGAGTATAGAGGAGAGCTTGAATTTTTTAACTACATTTGAAAAGGGTTTTCATTGAACAATCTTTAATTGAAAATACATGGGGTTTGCATACATAAAATACTTGGTTATGTAACATAAAATGTATTAACTCCATACATTATTTTGTAAAGTATCGCATTGTGTTGTATACATTTCACTTACATATGTTCCTGAATCTTAAGGGAAAGGAGATTCTTAGGAAATGATTCATATTGAAACACAGATGATACTTTTTATCTATATTCTGAACTATAATATTGTTTTATTGTTAGTGATGCATTTTCATTTTCTAGTGATGCATATTCATCTATCTGTGAGATATATTAGCTATTGAGGCTCTGTAAATAATGAATTCTTTGATTAAGCCAGTTAGGAATTTGACAAGTTGTTTTTCATTGCTATGAGGGTTTTACACTCATGAAAAATATTGTGTTATAATAATCTTTGTTTATTAAATCATGGTTGTTATAACAGATTCATTTATCTACTTCATTTCATTTGAAGATGTAAATAGACATTGATATTTGAATCGAATTGTTTACTCAATTTTTGTTTGAAAGTGATGTTTTGAAATTAAATTCTAGAACACTAATTCACCCCCCCGCCCCCCATCTCAGTGTTGTATGTACTCCAACATTCATGGCATAATTAGAAGTTAAGGAAAATAAATAAATAATATTTTTAGGATAAGATGAGAGAAATCTATGTTATAGTATGTTTAAATCTAACGAGTGTTGCATACGTGATGGTAGGCAAGAATATAACTAAGAGATAGTGACAAAGAAAGGAAAGAATGTAAAAAAAAATTATATTAATTAATTTCAAATATGCCTTGGATATTAAGAAATCTCTTTGATATAAATTTTACTTCTTTATTATAGCAACCTGAACACTTATATATTACCTTATTGGATAAAGAATGGTTCATACTTTTCTTGTTAATTTTCATAAAAGATGTAGAAGTTTTCGTAATACAATGTTTTTTTGATATTGATAAGAATTATCCTACGATCATTTTACATATTCAAAATATTAAAATATACTTTTTCTTAAATACAATACTAGATATTTTCATCAAATCAATAAGGTTGGTTTTATCTTTGAATATAAGTTTATAACAAAATTGTTCACCCCAAAAACTTTATTTTATTAGAATATATAACAATTTAACAAACCATACTAGTTAAATACTATAAAAGTTTAATTTTGTAGAATTTATTTTTTGACCATCTAAAAATATTTAATAAATTAAATATTCTAGGAAATGAAAAAAACTCAAACTTACAAAGATGACAACAATGATTTTTTGTATGAGGAAGAGGAGGATACTAGCAGGGAGTAGGAGGAAGAGGAGGAGACTGATGAGGAGGAGGAGGATGAAGAGGAGATGGATGGGGAGAAGGAGGAATCTCTTTAGATATTGTCTGATGAGGATATTGCTAAAGATACGGGAGAAGAAAGCAAGGAGAGCTTTCATGTGGAGATCTCTACGGTGTTGTTTGCTCCTTCTCATAACATGGATCTAGCCTAGGTTAATATTCTCTTTGTGTTAACTAATGTCGCGGTTTTCTCTTCCTCTCCTATGTCAGATAATATGGAGGAATCCTAGAAAAATGCTTTCAACCCTCTAGTTGATTACGTGGATTCCCCGGAGAATGACATTCCTCCCTCTCATGGGGGTATCCCTATCTAGGGTGATAAGAATAATGAGGAGGACATGGTTCTTTTAGATGTCTTTGACGATTCCAAGATGCAGATGGCCAAGGCCAAGTCTAAAATTTCTCACAAATATAATAGATGGGTATGTCAACAGATAAGGATCCTACTTATTAAGAATCAGGAATTGGAGCATAAAGTCAATACTTTGTAGGTGTCTTCGAGGAATTGGGTTGGGGATAATATGAACAACAGTATGCCCAACATTTTGGTCATTAATTTCTCTCCTCCTTCCAATAAATTGGAGGATAGCAATGTCATGTTGAAGAATTTTATTCAGATCAGTTATGATTGTATGTGGGCCTCGGCGGAGAACCTCAATGCCTTGGTCAACATATTGGATGGGAACAGCCCCAATAAAGCCACTATTAATGAAAAAGATGATACTGAGGATATCGCTTCCATTTCTTCTGGACCAGGAAAAAGGACTTGTGCTAGTCTCAAAAACAAGAGAATTACTACTTCCAAGGATCTCACTAGCCTTAAAGTGAATGTTAAGAAGATTTTTGATCTTGGGAATGAGGTGGGTAAGATCCTGAAGGATCTACCCTAGTTTGTCTTGGGTTGTTCTTTATTTTTGTCATGTTCCCTCTTTTTTGCATGTTTTGTTGGTTGGGTCTCGACTGGTTGTTCCTGCTGGGTGACCACTAGGTTTTGCAGACTATTCTACTTTAGTGGCCTTTTTTCTTTATCTCTTAGTTTTCTGTTATTAAGGGTTTCAGGTCCCTTCAAAACCTGATTTTTCTTTAATCCAAAACAATGATTTTTGTAATGTATAAAATGTTTTACACCCAATTTGGGATCAATGTTGACAATATAGACTTGTACCACTCTATTATGTTAAAAACCTAAAATGGAGTCATAATGAAAGGTAATGGTGACAAACTACATGGGCACCAAACGATAGAAGCATGAGAACACATTCATCATCAAGATAGAGCAATTCAAAGCCATAACAAGATAACAATATGATAGTGTGACACCTTTAACCAATAAATGAAAACTAATGGGAGAGATTAATAAAGGGACATAAGGATATACACATGCATTTATAAACATATATGTGTCGTATAAGAGAAGAAGATGACAATGAGATAAAAACTTTAAAAATAACATTGGTAAATAGTAAAATGAAGATTAGCAGTATATTATTTATGAACTTTATTAATATCATACCATAATTGTCTAAATTTTTATTTTATAGACAAAATTGGTATCATAAAATAGGGTTTGGGAGGAATATATTCTTAGTATTGTTAATTTTTATGATCAGAAATGAAACAAATATGAAATAACAGATACAACAATGGACAGAATGAACTATACTAAGAAAACACTCCAACTTGATGGAGAAAAACCCAGCCACAAATATATCACTTATATTTAATGAAAGAGTAGAAGACATATTTACAATTTTGGTCACCCACTAGACCGAACTAAAATGATGATAATAGAACCTCTCTAAATGTGAATATACAAACAATATTGAATTCTCCTTAGAATTAAATCTCCTTGAAGCAAAAGATATCAATCTATATTATGCATGTGAATCCTTCCAGAAAGAACATAAAATTGTCTTGACCCTTCATTGTCTTGACGTTATAAAGTGAAGACCCTTCATTATCTTGACATTACAAAGTGAGGTGACTATAGGATGGAAATATAACTCCTACTACTATAACATCAACACTCCCTCTTATCAAGAGAGGTATCTTTCCAAATATTCATGTCATGGAGTCTCTCAAAATGAGACCTACAATGGCTACACTCATTTATGGAAAAGAGTTTATCATAGAATCTCTCAATGTGATAATGTCATGGAAGCACTCAACATGACATCCACCATGGCTACTCCCATGTGTGGAAAGAATCATGTGCACAAGTGCTCTTCATAGAGTCACTCAATGTGATGTCATCATGGAGTCTCTCAACATGATGTCCATCATGGCTACTCTCATGTGTGGAAAGAGAAACATCTCTCAACGGGTTTTCACCACATATTTCTCTGTCTCAGACAAATATGCATTTTAGCAAGTAGCAAGGATCAATGATGTTGAGACTCCCTCTCAGCAAGGGTATTAGACTCAAATGGTACATCATACTCCCTCTGATTGTTAGAGGTATCATCATGAGATATGTCCATATCCTGAGGAGCCTCTTGTTCCTAACGGTGCTTTCTAGTAGTCTCTACAAAATTCTTCAATGAGTAGTACTTCACAATTCTAGCATAAAGGATGTTAAAATGGGCATCTAGATCAGCATGAGCACCTTATAAGAGACATTGAAGAGGTCATAGCCCATGAAATGCACAACCTGGCATATGTGCATTATAGTTGGGTAGTTTCCCATAGGGATGGTAGAAGCACCTAGCACACTTGGAGTAGGAATGAAGTATGTTGGAATTCACAAAGGAAACTATTGTCTTAGACCCCATGTTGTTTTGGAACCCAGAGGTCTAGGGATTATTGAGCCAAATGACATGGCTAGGGATTATTGAGCCGAATCACCATGTCATTGGAATAAATTAGATCCCTATGGGGCTTCTACGGCAGGATACCATTGTTACCCACCACTACACAACTATCGTACCCCTGTCATTCTCCCACTTGAGTGAGTGGGAAAACATGTTGATGCAATCAATATCTAATGTGATAATCAAGTCGATTACCATACCTCTTCTCTTCTCCTAGACTAACCTTCATGAATTTTTGGTCCGTAGAACCTTTACCAGATCAATAAGTTCTGCCATTACTATAAGATTAAAGAATTTGTCCTGCACCCATGACCGCAGGGCATGACAAAACACGGGCCAATAATTTGCATACCTAGGATGAAAAATCTACACATGAATCTTATTCCTTGAGGATCCTCTTTCTTTATATCTACAATATAGCTAAAGCATATCATATTAAGCTAGTCTTTGGGCTATTAACCAAGAACTCTCACATGTAGCTTCATCTTGTAAATTGACCTCAACTCCACTAAAGAATGAGTGTTGTCATAATGACAAACATCGAGCACTCAACATGAGCCTCATCAACTAGATGATGCAGAAGACATCTCAATCACTCCACACGAACAATGAAAAGAGTTGTTTGATAGAAATAGAATTTAGTCAACATATTTAAAATATTCATGGCCAATCACTGCCATATAAGAGATAGATGTAGATTTTCTTTAGTCACCCAGAACAAGAGGTCCACAAACTATGAGTCGATAACTATGAGTCAATAAAATGCAAAATGAACCCACAAAGTAGGTCGTCTGCAACAAGAGAAACAATGTCTGTAGAACATATAAAGATTGATGTAGAGATCTCCACTGAGAAAATTTGGCCAATAAGAAACAATAATTTTCCTAGCAATTGAACCAACCAAATCCACAAGTCTTAAGTGCAAGAGATGAAACTTTCCAACCTGCCACAAGATTGAACCAAGATCTGAGAAGGGTAAGGGATCTATTAATGGATATTTTAATAATATTTGCTAAGAATACTTTGACCCTGATGTAACATCAAGTAGGTCAAATACAATGAATGACACTCAATCCTCCATACATACAAATTTAGAGTATATCAAGAGCAACCCCTATGATAGAAAATTCCCCCAAACTCTACTACGACCTTTGTAGACTCTCAAGGATAAGACCTAGTCTTTTGGAACCCCTTTCAGGTGACAACTAAGATTGTCAATCTGGGTGTAGATTAGATTTGATACAATCCCATGATAATCTCCCACTCGGATACCATGTCAACTTTTATGATATGAAATTAGACAAAATAGAAATAACAGATACAACAATGGACACAATGAATTCTCTTGGGAAAATCCTCCAACTTGAGGGAGAAAAACCCATCTACAAATATATCACTTATATTTAATGAGAGAGCATAAGACAGATTTATAATTTTGGCCATCCACTGAATTGAACTGAAATTATGATAATAGTGCCTCTCTAGATGTGAATATATAGACAATAAGAAAAAACTCAGAATGTAGGGCTCGAGAGAATGAAGGTCACTCTGCAACTAGGGAAAAATCCCTTGTACATACCCTATTTCCTGTGTGATCAAGTAGGCGTGCCATTAATGGCCTACACCTCCCTGAGGTACGATAGTCAGAATGGAGAGAGAAACCGCACCTGACATACTAATAATAGTAACAAAGGATTTATTAAAAGCATTATTATCGACCCAAAAAAGGAAGCAAGAACCAAAGAAGTCTCAATGGCAGAGGCAGTTAAACCAATTGCAGAGGTTGAGGCTAGGAAAATACTTGCAGCAGTGGCTGTGACAGAGACTCCATGAGAACATAATAGAGATGAAGCCCAAGGATCCAAACCCCCACAAAATACCTTTAAGCAAGCCGTGCAGAATGAATGAACACTTCCTGAAGGAGAACGATTCATCTTCGTGCTCACCCCCAACACAAAAATCATAGCAGGAGTTGGAGGTAAGATTCCTTTGCCACCCGGACTCATCATTAAAACTAATCCCCAAATGATGGTCGCAATTGAACATGAGAAAACTAGTCTTAAAGATAATGCAATTTGTTTTGCTATCGTTAATGCATCCAATATTCTGTCTAGGAATTACCTTAATGACTTGTTTCAAAAGATATGGGGGCAAAAACTAGGGTTTCATTTCTCATACTGTAGGATGTTGCAAAAGGGGTTGTTTTTAATGTTTTTCATAGACACTAAATCTCAGAAAGCCATAATTGACAAGCAATTCTAGAGAGTGGGACTGTATGAATTCAGAGCCATTCCCTAGTCTCTGGAGGCCTCATACAATGAATTTCTAGCCCTATCTAGCCCCCATTGGATCATCATCAAGAATATCCCTCCCTTTCTTCTCAATCTTATCCCTCAAAATCTTGACCCCATTGGTAATGTGCTTCAGTTTGACCAGTCCAACACACTAATCCTACACATTGATGTGAGGATCCTCATCTCCTTGCGACCCAGAATAGACTTTCCTAAATCTCTCCAATTCGACCTTGGTGGTTGCCCAATTTTTTGCCCTGTCACCTTCCTGGGTGGAATGAATAGTCGCTACCTCTGTAGGAAAGAGGGCCATAAGAAACAAGATTTCCCTATCCTAAAGAAACAAAACCCCTCCCCTTTTGGTCAGCCCAATCCCCTGACTGATAACCCATAGAATCGGCTGAGATACCTCCCAAAGCTACTTTTCCTAGGGTAACCCCATTTGTCTCCCTGACTTTCCATACACCCCAGGTTATACAGTGTCTTGTAGACCCACCAGAAAAGTCTACCACAGACTGGAGGAACAACCCGAAGGATATCACTGCAACCCTTGACAAACTCAAAAGCCAGTTTGACGCTCTCAAAACTCCACCCCTAGGCCCCTACCCTGGAAGTCTCGGAGGCTATTAAAAACCTCCCTCTTGCTTGCAACTTGGACTTTGGCCTAAGTACAGGCACCATAACCCCAGGTCTGAAACACGGGACTAAAAATGCCCAGCAGATCACTCTAGAAAGGATTAAAATCAAGGCTGATAAAATAAGGGCCATCCCTAAACCTAAATGGAAAACATGCTCGGTGCTTCCTCCAGATCAAGATGCTCTTAAGACCCAAGCCTCCATATTGGGTGCATCCGCTGAAAAGATGGATATCCCTGTCATCCCCCTTCTCTTAGCTTCTCCCCCCAATTCAGATGGGCTGAATGTTCAAGCAATTATGGCAACTAAAGAAGATAAACTCAATGCATACAATGTGGTTGTTATCCCAGCTCCTCCCCTCTCCCACCTCCTCCTAATTTATGGAAGTATAGGCCGAAGAGTAGTAGCATAGCAGAGATATCCACCTTGGTAGATGATTCAGTGAGGATGGAGACTAGGCCCAAAGAGGACCTTGACCTGGAGGAAGGGGAAATCAGCAATGATTAGAGAGGCCCCTGCAATATAAAGATAAATAAATTCATGTTTGTTTCAGAATCGATCAATAAGAAGAAGAAAGATATTAAGATGGACAAGAAGCCCCCCCCCCCACCCCCCCTGGAAATACCAGAAGGAACCAGTATCAAGAAGAGGAGAGGGAGACCTCCCCTTCTACATGTCAACCCCAAACCATTCAAACAATCTAAAAAAGACATCCCCTCATGTTTTAAGAGTTTCAAGACTCCCATGAATGCTGACAAATAGTTCACATGTCTTTAAATTGTACATCATGGAACGTCAGAGGACTAGAATCCTCTGATAGGAAATATGTCGTCAAAAGATTTATACAATCACATAAAGAAGTGGATATCCTCATGCTCCAAGAGGTCAAAGCAGTAGGATTCTCCTTATATATTACATTAAAATGTATTTGGAAAGATGCTACGACATTCTCCACTAAACATCAAAGAGGTAAAGGAGGAGCCTCCATGCTGATTGGTCCCAGGTGGAGAAAGATGGTCCAAGATTGGGGGGCATCACCCTGCAATAGAGAAGTTTGGGTCTCGTTTAAATTTGGAGATTAAACCTTTGGTGTCTGCACAGTCTATGCCCCTAATGACCACCATGAGAGGATTGACCTTTGGAATTGGATCTCAGAATTAGATGATATACCCTGGATACTCGCAGGGGACCTCAACATGATAGAAAGAGCCCAAGATAAAAGTGGAGGGTAGAGGTTTGAATGGAAATGAAATGAGATGGTCTTCTGGAATAGGATGATCTCTAAACTAAATCTCTTTGAACCCCTGGCCGGGAGGAGAAGTGAATCGGAAGGGGTATGGTTCACCTAGTCTATCTTCCAGAGAGGAGACAGAAGGATATACTCTAGACTGGACAGATTTTACTTGAACAAGCAACTCTTCAGTTGCCAACCTATCTTAGGGGATAACTGTGTCAAAGTAATACCCTACACCCTATCACACTATCACCCTATATGGTCCTGCATCTACCTTATTCCATCCCATGATGCCCCAGCCCCGTGCCAGACAGGGTTTGCACTGAATTCGTCTCTCCTCAAAGTTGAAGCAGTCCAAGCTGCTATTAAAATTAAAGCTTGGTACAATGAAGATACAGCCCAACATAATAATGATGTGGAAAGATGGAATCAGACCACACTTTCTTGGCAAAAGATGCTTAAATCTGTTGGGAAAAAGAGAGCCAAGGATGGCACGAAGGAGGAGTTTGAGCTTGTGGGAGAGTTGCAAGTTGCTGAACTATAGATCCAAAACAACCCCGCAGACCTTGGGCTTTTGGACAACCTGGTTGGCTGTAGAGACTCCCTTAGGAAGTCCAACATTACAAGACCAAAGGTGCTAGAGTGAGGTCCAGGGTTAACTAGCTCAACTTGGGCAACAAGGGCTCCAAATTCTTCTTCTAAACCCTTAAAAAGAAAGAGGCTAGAGATGGGATCACCTGTATCATGGAGCAAGGAAATAGCATCACGGCCCAAGAGGAGATCTTCAGCACCTTTGTCGGGTTCTATAGCAAAAATTTTACCACCGAAGACAATGGATCTATGGCCTTGGTACTACAGAAGATTAGTGATATTATCCCAAAGAAAGTCTCAGAAGAAGATGCAGCCAGCCTTGGGCAGACCTTACAGCTGTAGAGATCAAGAATGCCATCCTGAATATGGCCAGTGATAAAGCACCTGGCTCGGATGGCCTTACAATGGAGTTCTACAAGACCAATATTGGGTGGATAGGTAATAGCCTTCACAAAGTTTTCCAGGAAGCCATTACTGAAGGATCTCTGGGTTCTGCACTAAATGTTGGCCTAATCAAGCTGATTCCTAAATATGGGGATAGACTCCTAATCAAGAATTGGAGACCTATCACATTGTTGAATGTGGGATATAAAATTTTGGCCAAAGCCCTCTCCCTCTGGATTGCCAAAGTCCTCCCTAAAGTGATCAACAGTACCCAAACACGGTTTGTAAAGGGGAGGTACATCCTTGAGAATCTGATTACATGCTGGGAAGCACTAGAGTGGGACAAGGATTCATGCCAACAGAGTGCCATGCTTCTTATAGACTATGAGAAAGCATATGACCGCATTGAATGGAAATTCATCCTGCTTATGCTAGATAGGTTGGGATTCCCTCCCTCATTTTGCAAAATGGTCTAAACCCTACTGAAGGGGGCTACGACAGCTGTAGAATTCAATGGATACAAATCTCAGTTCTTTGAACTCACTAGATCCATAAGACAAGGGTGTCCCCTTGCCCCATCCCTATTTTTCATAGTAGTAGACTCCCTCCACTACTTACTTAGAGATGACACCCTATCTCCCCATGTTAGAGGCATCTCCCTCCCCAATGGAAAGAGGTCTCCAATATCCAGTTTGTAGATGACACGGCCATCCTCCTAAACATAGAGGAGGATAATATGGGATACCTGAAGCAGAAATTGGACCTATTTTGTGAAGCCTCAGGCAGAAAAATCTCTACATCCAAGTCCATCATGCTGGGATGGGAAACCAATCCCCCATTTTGGTGGAACAAATATGAACTAGAATGGGGAGGCCCTTCTCATATTGTGAGATACCTTGGGATCCCTTTTTTTGTGAATCCAAACATCAATGAGATGTGGAATTGGGCTAAGGATAAAATCCTCTCCAAACTCAATAAATGGCATAGCAACCTCTTCTCCTTCCCAAGCAGAGTCCAAGTTTGCCAGAAGATACTATCCTCATACCCCATTTACTTCTCTTCATGGATTTTAACCAGAACCAATACAGTGTTGTTCAGAAGATTATCCGGGACTTCCTGTGGTCAGATGGTAGGGGAAATAAGAAGTACCATGTTGTATCCTGGGATTGGTGCACCAAAGCAAAGGCTTGGGGAGGCCAAGGACTGAAGGACCTAAGGACTAAAGTAGCTAAGTGGATTGCCAAGGCCTCCGCTGGAGAGGAACCATGGAAGATTCTGATCAGGAATAATCTGTTTAGGGCCCACCCCTGTGGACCTGCTTAAGCTATTATGACCTTAGCATTGACAGCACTATTGTTGTGCAAGGCTCTAATGTTTTCTGATCTATATGGAAGAGTTGGAAGCTGGTTAGGTGATTCCTCTACAACACAACCCCAACAGAAAAATGGTGGTAAGATATGTGGCTCTAGATCCATATGGTGGAGCCTAAAACACAAAAACAAGCCTCTTGCCCTACTCCAAGGGTGTTTTGCGAAAGGATGGGCAGCAAAAGGAATTTTTCATTTTCAAGACGTGATACAGGATGACAGGTGGAACACTTGGGAAAACTTGCAAGAGAGGTTTGATCTGCCCCCTTCTTAGATTAGGACCTATAACATCCTCACTATTTCCCTTAACATCTTGGGACCCATCCATGGCTGCTGCTCCCCAAACAACTACATCACCCTGTTCACCTGGCTGGATGGTACCCCTCTTCATCTCATCAAGGTCAAATACCTCTACCACCTTCTCACCCTAAGCTCATATATCCTCATACATACCAACTCCTTGTGGCACCTTGAGACAAACTGTGTGGAACAAATACTTTACCTCTATCTGGACCAGACCCCTTGAACCTAAAATCTTGTGTTTCTTATGGTGCCTCTTACTACACAAGCTTTCGTTCAAAAAGCCTGGGGGGGGAACCTAATTTATGCAATGTCTATAAGCAGCCTGAATCTATGATACATGTCTTCTTTGAATGCTTCTTTGCCTATAAAATCTGGAAGTTGTTTGGCCTCAACTTCAAAACCCATTTTGATACCTTAAATGTCATAACTGGAAGCATTAACGACAGCAAATGGTGCAATGTCTTTTGGTCTATTTTGTCTTCTATTATATTGTGGGTTATTTGGAAGGCTCGCAATAATGATGTTTTGGCAGGGAAGAGTAGGAATCTTACTGAGTCTCTATGGAGACTCATTTACTCTTATGTTGTCGTGCAGGTTACAACTATTATAAAGTTGACAGAGAGTAAGTTCCTGCAGGTACTGAGGGAAGGTGAGATTACAATCAGCAAAAAGGATATTGCACATGGGTACAATACCATTAAACCAGGGCCACTATTTGATAGTAAACTCACACAGTTCATAGACAAGCTGAAGCACTCGGACGCTACTCTAGAACACAGAGACACAGGGAATGCAGCAACTGACCCTGACTTTGGCAACATAGGATACAATGTTGTATCCCCAGACTCAAATGATTCAGACAAAGATCATGATCTCCCCTCAGATTAGAATAGTTTCTATGTTCATAATTAAACAAACTTAAGATACTCTTTGCAATAATAGTAACTGTAATTTTTTGAGCCCCTACTGGATATGGTTGTGGCATTAGCCAGGCCTCATGTAATACTTTGTTAAAACTCAAACTCTCCCGTAACTGATCTATTTTTGATGTACTATTTTGACCATCTGATATGCAATAGAAAAAATATATAGACAATAATGAATTCTCCTTAGAATTATATCTCCTTGAAGAAAAAGATATCAATATGTATTATGCATGTGAATTCTTCCTGTAAGAATATAAAATTGTCTTGACCCTTCTTTGTCTTGATGCTACAAAGTGAAGACCCTTCAATGTCTTGACGTTACAGATTGAGGTAACTATTGGAGGGAAAGATAACTCACGTTGTTATAACATCAACAAGTATATATTATTTTAGACCATAAATTCAAGAAAGATGAAGCTATATTTAAATGTTCAACTTGTAAAAAAGCATCTGATTCTTCATCCAAATTGTAAGATAAAGGTTTTTTCTAATTATTCATCTTTTTTTGTTGAAAAACCAACATCATGAGATTAACTTCAAATCACCATATATTACCTCATTCTAAACCAAAATTTTAATTTACCCCCATTTCATAAAGTTTTCAGTAATTTCTTATAAATCCAAAAAAAAAAAATTTAGAATTATATGAAACAAACAACCCTCTATAAGATATTGATTCTAAAATTTAAAAAATTAAAATTTACACCATCTAAATCAAGAGTTAGACAAGGGTAAAGTTCCTTTGGATAAGCCAAAAAAATCTATATGTTTAATTCAAAATAGAATGCAAAGATATTAAAAAAACTACTAATATTGAAGTATGAGCCTTAGTTTTATAAATATTTCAATTTCTCATATTATTTATTTATCTAATTAAAATATATTTTTTTTCATTTTTCTTATTCAAATTAATTATGTTAGTTGAGGTGTTATGCAATGGCAATATAATATAGAGTCTTATATTAAGACTATATGCATAATTTTTGTATCTTTCACTTTAAATTTGATATTATTAAAATACAAATATTACCAATTCTTGAATTTAATATAATTTAATCATGAAATTTAAATAAATATTTATTGTAAAATTTCTATCAGAATTTCATTATGTATTTTCCAAATCAAACTCATTGACTTATGTTTCATAGATCTTAGTTCACAACAACCTATCTTTCATGAAAATGAATGATCACTTAGCACTC
>MU224917.1:178901-198534 GCA_018584345.1 Thuja plicata
TTCTCCTTCTCTATGCAATGTGGAGTCTCAGAAAATGAGTGCTCTATGTGCCAGAATAAGAATTTAAAGCGATTGTGGTTAATAAATTAAGAGAATTATCTCTCTATTTATAAGATTTTTCAGGGTTCCAATCAAGATTCCATGATTGGTGGGTTGACTGGCTTTGATAGAGGGGTTGAACTCAGAGTGAGTGGGATTTGAGCTCAACTGATTGTATGTTGACAAAATAGATGGATCTATGAAGAGGATAGATTGAAGAGTTAAACTCAGATTGAGTGGGAGTTGAAATCAATTGATTGCATATGTTTTAATAGATGGGAGAGTTAACTGATTTATTTGAGGACTTTAATTGATGAGGTGGAGTAGAAGACCAGATAGATTAAATAGGTTACTGATTTAATTAATCAGTTAGGAGAGAGAATGGTGGAGTCAAGTGAAACTCGTAATTGGAGGGATAAACATGATTAAATAAATAAAAGGGTTTATCTATTTGCACATGTGAGGAATATAAATAATTAATTAATCTTTATTTATTTATAAGATTAACAATTAGTTTAATTAAATAAATATAATTTATTTAATTATGAGAGAGAAATTGATTTATTTATTACATGGGTGCGAGTAAGAAGTTGAGTCCACTCTTTTCCCTATTTTTCAAAATTCATCCCAATTGAACAAAAAACTTGAAGCACTTAAAGATTGAATCTTAAGAAAAGTGAGTAATATGAAATGTAGTACTCAAAGTCTAGTTTCCCAATATGTAATTTATATTAATACCCAGATAATAAAAATTAGATTTCACTAGGTGTTTCCAAAAATAACTATTTAAAATTTACCTTTTTTGGACCTTCAATGCCTGTGTACAGCAACCATAATTTGTCCTAAATGAAAGTATTTTTTGAATCCTTTTAGATTATCACTTTTAAGACACTCAAGATTGATGAGCATATTTTTTTGTACTTTTTTACTGAATTTATTTTTTTCTACTATTTTTTATTGGGTGTAATTTTTATTTTGAAAACCCCTCATGTACGACGAGCATAAGTTGACCTAAACTCATCATTTTTGAGTTTTTATTTTTTTCAAAGTGAAAAGAATTGTATGTAGTTTGATGTCATCTAATTTATTTTTTCAAAAAATATGAAAATAAACTAGTGTTATAAAAAAAAAGGAAACTTATTATTTCACGCTTATTGAGATGTTTTATTAGAAATTATTTAAAAATTAAAACAATTTGTCCAATTTAAAAATAAAATATGTATTTATAATATAAGTAATCATATCTAAAATGGGTTTTAATTTGGTGGAAATATTCTTTAGAAAACATATTTTTCCAAAAGTGGGTTTCGCGCGCAAAAAGTTCCTCTAGAAGTGGTCTCAACTTCTTGCACTTACCCACATAAATGTAATAATAATAAGAGGAAGTAATTATTTTATTTTATTTTAGGAAAAATGGCATAGCCAATATATAAAAACTTAAAAATCATTACACTACTTCGAAAGGATCTCAAGGAGGAAAGAAGTAGGGAAGAAAACCCCCCATCCCAACCCCAAATACAAAAAACCATGAAGTTACAGTTTAAACCTTTCGGCCCAGAATTACATCTACAAAATTCAACCTCAAGACCACTTTAGGCCAATAGTGGGGAAGATAAAATAAGATAGAGGAGGTATAAATGCCGGCGATGAGCATATACATGCCTTCATATGCCAAAACATCGGTGTAACTGAAACTCAAGTAGCTTAAAAATAAAACTTTCACCAAAAATTATGGAGGACCCCTCAAGCCAGATAATCAACAAGAAGCCCTTGGTCGAAAAAATGAGACATCCAAAACTTCAAAAAACTTTGAGAAGGAACTAGTTGCTGAGTCAAATACCTTTACCCTTTCTGGGAGCACGTCCGTTTCTGGACAACCGTGATGAATTTTCCGACGGTGACTGGGAGATGAAAGGTGGGGAGGAGGCCATCACACCAGAATTCTCCACGTAAGCGAGTATCAGAGACACGTTGTCAAATAGGAGGAAAGCATTGGTGATGATGCCACTCGGAAGAAGGTCCATAAATTTTATGATTTCCCTCTTGAGATGTTGTAGATCTCTTCCCTCCAGTGCTAGCTTAAGAATATCAAACAGATGTACAAGCTCCTTTTTGTTTTCCAGTTGTGATGGAGGGAATAAACCCCCAATCCACGCATTTGAGCTCTGCAGGGAGTATTTCATAATTTCTTCATGTAGCTCCTCCTCCGAGACAAAATCCTCTTTGAGCAGCATTTTTGTCATCTTCTTAAAAACCTTGTAATCAGGAATCAAATCATACCAGCTTGATATGAAGACCGAGACAATCTGAGAATGAAGTATATGTATGGAAGCATCTAGAAGTAAGATTTTGTCACCTATAATGTTTATGATGGCCTCAAGAACATCTCTTGGAACAGTCTTGAAAGTGACCTTCATGTGCCGACCAAGGTAGGGGCCTAAAATTGGGCGTTCCCATTCTTTTTGGTGTACAAAGATGCGCTGGTTTAGGAGTCTGTAATCCATATTTAACAAGCAGAGACACCAATAAATAGAATATTTGTGAAGAATTATGTGCAACTAAAGGGATGTGTCCCATATTTAATAACCCATTACGGTGTAAGTGTCATGATTGTAGCATTAATTTGTTCACACTTGGGTGATCTTTACAAGCGATCCTCTCATCCCTTGAATCGTGCGAGACTAGCCTCAGGAATTAGAAAAAACTTTTTGCTTGTCCTTTCCCATGTGCGCCACCTCTAGGCCGGGTGCCACGACATATGCAAACCTATTCATCCACACAGGAGAATAAATTTAGGCCATGCTCAATTACCGATGGATCAACAATAATTAAATAATATAATTATTTAATTAAATATAATGACATAGGGAATAACTAAATAATATTTAGTTATTTAATTACTTTATAGATGAATTATTAATGAAATATTATGTAATTAACTAAAATTACTTAATTAGGAATTTATAGATAAATGATGATTTTGAATTTAGATTATACTGGAAAGATGCTAATTAATTCAATAATAAATATTATTTAATAATTGAAGAATAATTTTAGTAAAATTATTTCATTAAATCAATTGGTCATTTTTAAGTGTCTACATTTTGTCCCTCTTTGATGTAATGTGTTTTCAAGCGTTATTTCAAAGAATTTATTAATAAAAATGCCCTGGTATGCCCTATGAAATAGCGTCAACAACCAGTTATTATGGTTCCCCCTCAAGTAAGGGAGTGAAAATGGAATGGAGGGCTAGTTTCATTGATATCATGACCAGGATCACAATGCAATTTACGGGTCAGAAATCAAACGTAAAATGTGAAAGTTATAGACTCGGGAAGGTGAAAGCATCGCAGCTGATAGAAATGCAAGGTTTGCATGTCCATCAAGGTGGGTTGGGAGGGTATAAAATGGGTTTGGAGTGTCATTTTCAATTCATTGTGCACATTGAGCTTTTAGAGATCTAGGATTTGAAGGAGCAGTTTTTGAGTGATTAGAGTGTGATGGCAGGCTACAAGAATGAAGTTCATATTGATGATCGAGCTAGGACTTATCAGTGGCTAGCTAACGCCCCACTTTGGTAAGCTTCACACTTTTAGCATTTAATTTTGCCTTATTTTTTGTTCATTTTTCTAGACTGGGTCATACATTAGTAGGCTAAAATGGCACAATTAGGTGTCACAGACGCACTCGTAGGTGTAAAATTATGCACTTAGGTTTAGGAACCTTTTAAACCAACTCATACTTGGTGTGGAAATGATGTACTTCTAGTGTTTGTTCTCCATATTTTAGGGTTTACCAATGCACTTTCTTGTTAAAAGGTACATAATAATCAAGTTGTACTTGGGCTTATGAATCAATGCAATTGACTTATTGGTTGAAAAATAAATGACTTCTAGGTGAAACGGATGTAATTTTGACTATTTTTTGGATTTTCTCAACTGGCTGGAATGAAATTTTATTATGCATGCATATGGATTTCATAGATTATATGTATGGTCGACTTAATGAATATATGTAGACTGATTGCGTTACTTCTTTTCTTATGTAGATTAGGGATCATGTCCTTTTGACATGAGAGAGTTATCCTGATCAGCTTTCTTATAGACATAGACTGAGCGAGGAGGAATGTGAGCACCTAGATATCTTGGGATACTACATGTTATCTTGATACCTAAGATTAGGAAAAATAGGAGTCTTTTTACCACCTTGTGTGAGTGATGGCACTTAGATACTTCTTCATTCCACCTACCTACTAGGGAGTGCACAGCGACTTTAGAGGACATTTACATGATTTTAAGGATAACTATTCACAATGAGAAGGTTACATAGTCATTCTGGATTGGGAGAGAAGAATTGTGTGACCTATTTTATTTCCAGTTGGATGAGTTGAGCATTCATGGATATGAGATTAGATGGCGATGGGATATGGTAGAGTACGATTCATAATTCACGATGTTGTGTGTAGTGGTTGTTGGGGTTTTAGTACCAGTTAGGAGAGAGCATGGATTCCCTGTTGGGTGCGAGGATATTGTTAGTGAGATGTGGAAAAGAGGTATAGTGTACGCTTGGGGACTATGTGTTCTAGCCATGCTATATCATCAGCTTCATCACATTTCCTACCATGGATCATAGAGCCTAGGATGAGGGGTCACACTTTTATAGGTGTGGTCATTCGATCATATAGTTGTATTTCGTTCAATTTTTGACAAATCAGCTATACATCCTGGATAGCCCTATGTCTATTATTATGAGGAATTTTTTCACAGACAGGTGGGACATGCCAGATACTAGAGACATTTATTTTCCATACTTTGAGGGATTTTAGATGGAGGTCATACATTGGATGTCCATTTTGGGATGGGGAGGATGATAATCTCCAGTATTGCCAATAGGAAAGGCATCTGGTTGGGATGTCTACTCATTATTCCTATATCATTGAGATACAGTTTCCTGATAGGGTTTATAGACTGTTTAGTGAGAAGCAGGGAGTGCCTATTGGTTCTACATAGTTTTCCAATTGTGCGATAGATGTCAAAGGTTGGGGACATGTTATCCCTATATAGACTATAGTGGAACAGTTCACCACTTTGGCACCATTAAGATGGAAGTAGAGATCAAATGTGGGGTATTTTGGGACTACTACTAAGTACAATTTCTAGTGGGGTACACATAGACCTATACCATATATATATCTAGGTGTACCGGTTCCTATGGATATGCATCAATGTGCTTGACAGCCAAGGAGGAGACATGGAAGATAGGATTGGAGAGCTAGACAGGGTAGTCGAGGAAGGAGAGGATGAGGGAGAGGGAGATATGGAGGGAGAGATGAAGGAAGAGGTAGGAGAGGTGATGGTAATGATGGTGGAGATGGTGGTGGTTGTGGAGGAGGGAGAGACAGAAGGAGATGAGGAAGGAAAGATGGAGGGAGAGACAAAGGGAGAGATGGAGGATGAGGAGATGGATATGATAGGGGTGGTGGAGGGGTTCCTATTGTAGTTTCCCAATTTATTCCTCATAGTAGTGTGAATGTGGTAGGAGTAGAGGATGTGGGAAAGAAGTCTTATATTGACATGATTGGTAGAAGTTTAGAGGAGACTAGTAAAACTAGCAGTAGCACTAGTTCTTCTAGTAGCAATAAGGAGATGGAGGGGGTGGAAGGAGGAGATGATTCTCTTCTAGTAAATGTGGCGATAGGTGGTGATGATATAGTTTTGATGGATGTAGCCATGGGGGAATTTAACGAGGCCACATAGGATGTACCCATGAGATAAGAGGGACCTAGTTTTTCCTTTGATTCTACAGATCTAAATAGTTTGAGATAGCACTGCCAAGACTTATAGGGGTGTTATGATGGGGTACTTAGAATTTTGAGTTGAACAGAGATGAGGGTTGTTGAGGTAGATGGTAGGGCACAGGAAGCAGGTGCAGAGAGTCACTATCATGTTGGGAGGGTGACTACCTTGGATAGGAGGATGGAGAGGGATAGTATGAAGGTCGAGATGGAGGAAGAAGAGGGAAGAGCGCAAGAAATAGATGCTAGAGCTAGGGCTATGGAGATTGAGGTTAGGGACTTTATTGCTAATGTTAAGGATTCCACTACCCAATAGATCATTGAAAGATATTTCTAGATAGGGGTATAGATCACTAGGAAGACTCGGGAGATGTAGAGGGATATTGATTATTGGTAGGGGAATATGAGTAGGTTGTGCCAGTAGCACAAAGGATCCCTAGTTTTACCCCATCTCATTGATCCCAATAGACACAAACATCATAGGGTAGTGTTGTAGTTGTTCATCTTGGCAGAGCATCACCATCAGTCACAGGTGCTCCTATAGGACATACCAAGGCTGGGACTTCTACTTCAGTACCACCTAGGCCCCCAAGACCAGAGGGTGGATGCAGTTGCAGTTGATTCTAGATAGACACTTTTTTGCATATATTTTGCGAGCTTGTGAGCTCTCCTTATGACATTGTACCATGATACATTTTGAGTTATTTATATTTATATATATATGTGATGCACTTATGGCGGCCTTATATGATGTTCTTATGATCTATCTTTCTTAATTTTTATGTGATGTATATGTTGTCTATGAGATTCTATGATTTATGATATGCTCCTTCACATGTATGAATTTCCTATTATGATGGATGGTGATGCGTTATGAACTTAATAATTTTGTATTTTCAAATGCACTTTATGCAATGCCATGATTAGTTATGATGCGGATATGATGATAGACTACGATAAATGATCTACATGATTTTTTATATGCTTTTATATGATGGATGGATGCATTATGATGCGTACTATATGATCTATGTTGTATGCAAACTACATGTAGGATGTGAATTTTTTTGTTGTATCATGATATTTTATCTTAAGGATTTTTTTAGGACTGACAGATAGAACTATTAGTAGTGATAGACAGGATATAGTAGAGAGAAATATGAGAATGATGAAAATAAGAGATGATAAGAATGAATCTTTATTAAAACCTGAATTTCTTTCTTTAACCAGATTTGAATTCCAACTTATTTGAGAAATTTCTTTCATCATTGCGCTACTTTTATTATTGGAAAATATGAATACCATCATACCTAGATATTAACAATCTAGGCACGACTATCATTTTTTATTTCTAACAAGCACTCTAAAGAGACAAGGAATGTGGGCCGATCCATCTAGTTTTGATGTTAAGATTCGAGGTATGTATGGAATATCAAAACTGAATTTTCTATTGCAAGCCCTATAATTAGATATTGCATGTGAATGTGAAGGCTCTTACCACACACACCCAGAATACTCTTTTAATATTTCACAGCCAACATCCCATAGACAGCAAATAAAAAGATAAGTCACGAACCATCCTAGCATTTCTAATCACTTAATGGAATCATGGAGATGTATAAGAACATGACTTCCAAATATCAAGACATAATAAGACCAACTCGACTCGACAAATAAGAAACCATACTAATTATGTGTCTCCTTTTGTAGTAGTTTGGACATTGGTTTTTGATGTTTTATTGATGCTATCAGATGAAGTATAAGGTACCCCATATAAGACTACTATGTCTAGTTTTGAGTGTTCCTTTCCTTGTCTATAATAACATGATTGTCTTGACAAAAAAATGTGCTATGGGATTTCGTTGATAGATGAGATAGTGCGATCGATCTAACTGAGGAACTGCTAATAAGTTTGACTATTTTGACTTGGTTTTTCTGAATCTCAAACTTTCTATATGACGGCATTCAATGCCTATTTCAAAATGCAAAAGAATTGAATTGATATCCAAAGGAGATTTATTGCAAAATTTTCTTGGTCTTACAATTTTTTTGTCTGTCTGATGACAATTTTCAGGACATTTTTGCAAATTTGTTTGGTCCACCATAGGTTCATATGTTTGGAGTTGAGGTATGTGTAGTGTATCACATAAGTGAAGGCCCTTATCACAGACACCCCAAATATGGTCACCTTAGATGAATTTTTTTATTTTTTTATTTTTTTTACTTTTTGACGAACTCTTCCGATTTTTATAATTTTTAGGATTTTTTATTATTTTTAGGGATTTTTTCAAAAATCTTTATAATTTTTATGGATCTTTTTTCAAAAAATTTTACAATTTTTAAGGATTTTTCAATGTTTGATGTGTCATGACATTAGGGTTCCCTCAGTCAGAACAAAATGGGCAATTTATTATGGAAAGGTCATGGTGGACTAACTTTTTGCTTTATATGGGACTATGGGATACAAACGATTGACAAAATTTAAGTGATGACATATTTTATTGTGGAATATGGGGTGAAATGAGGAGTAAAACCATATTGGAATTATGATAGATGCTAGAGAAACGATCTCTACACATGGCATCAAATTTCCATATTTACAACATGGTACTTGTCTAAGGCGCCACCGGAGTGCTTTTCACCATAGGATGAATTTATTACTCTTGTATTTCTATTTTTGTGTCACCAAAGATTCCTGATTTCCAAGTTTTCACCAAGGTAACCATTTTTTTCTTTTTTCTTTTTTATTTTTTCCTTTTTGAAACAAGTGTACTCTGACAGTTATGAATAGTACGTGCACAGATGCAATCTTAGATGGGGTATTATAGAGGTTGGCCCTCTAATGTGGATATATGATATGATCTAGATCTATATACTATTGTAATGATGTAAGGACCTAACCAGTTTGGTTCAAACTTTCCTTGTTTTTCTATTTCTATTTGATTTTTTTCTAATTTTCCATTAGGACTAGGTCACTAACTTCACAATTTCTTGGTATGACCTTTTTTTATATTATCTTGATATGTTATTGATATGCTTGCAAATGTGCCAGTGCCTTTTGTATTTTTTCATCAAGCAACTCTAGCTCTTGTAGTCGAGATAATTTGTAATCCTAATCTAAAATGATGTGTTGAAGGGATACACACAATGATGGAAGCTCAACCTCTATTGGGAAGATAGCTTCGATATTGTATACTAGTTAATAAGGAGTGGCTCCTCTGGGAGTACGCAAAATAGTGTAGTATGCCCATAAGGTAGGGTTGAGTCGGAGGTGGCATTCTTGACCAGCTTCATTGAGTAACTTTTTTAGGATTTTAATAATGGTTTTATTCATAGCCTCAACTTGGTCGTTACATTGAGGAAAGTAGAGAGAAGAATAGTTGTGGTGGATGTGTATTTTTTTGCAAATCTCATCTACTTGTTTTTTCTTGAAGGGGAGCCATGATCCCTAATGATGTTCTATCGAACATCATACCGACTTATGATATAGTTCAACAGAAACTTGGAAATCTATTTTCCAGTGGTGTAGATCATTGGAATTGCTTCAACCCACTTTTTTAAATACTCAGTGGTTGTGATTATGTACTTATAACCATCACAAGATAAGGGGTTAATCTTTCCAACTAGGTCAAATCCCCAATCCAAAAAGGGCCACAATGATGTTAGTAGTTGCAGCTCTTGAGAAGGTGTATGGATGAGGTTCCCATATATCTGAAAATTTTAGCACTTGTGCACAAATAGGCAAGCATTAGTTTAAATTGTAATCCAATAATACCCAATTCTTAAAATATTATTGGCCAAGGTCAAGCCACTAGAATGAGCACCACAAATTTCCTTGTGTACCTCTAATATCTTCTTTTATGATTCTTCCAAGTTGAGACATATCAAGAGTGTTCCATTTAAACTACATCGGAAAAGTGTATTGGTCGTGATTGTGTAATGGGAGGCTTTCCTTATCAAGGACTTATTTTGGTTTCGAGATAAGTCATTGGGGATGATTTGGTTATTTAAGCAGGCATATACATCATGGTACCAAGGAGAATTGGGGCCAATAATTTTGCACACGACCTCAAACTTGGGCACTTCAAAGGAAGGGATTGTAATTTGTTCGACCATGAATTCACAATGTGTAACATATGGTGGCATATCAAGAAAGGATCCATCAGTATCCATGGCATTTGTTTCTTTGTTCTTTAATCTCATGATCTACTCAAATGATGTATGATTTCCAAATGCTGCTTCATGTCTTCTACCAAAGCCTTATAAGGAATCAATTTTTTATCCTTAGTATCATAGTTATCATTGACTTTTTTTATAATCAATTGACAATCCCCACACACCTGTAGTTGTTTCATCTTCCACTAGACATCTTTTTTGAGCCCAACGATCAGTGCTTCATACTCTAATATATTTTTGATCTAGTAAAAAATCAGTCTATATATTACCTTGTAATGGAATCTCCTTGGGGAGTGATAAATAATATGTCGGCACCTTATCCCATTTGAGTGTGAGAGCCATCAAAGTATAGTTTCCATTGTTTCTTCTCCTCAAAGGTGAATATGGTTTCATCTGGAATCTCTATCAGCATCAGATGAATAGAAGTTAATTCAGTGCATCTTCCAGTTGATCTACAATAGCTTGTCCTTTGATTTATTTTCTATCAATATAATAAATGTTGAACTCACCAAGAAACATGATCCAATTGGTGAGCCGCCTTGTTAATGTAGCTTTACTTAATAGATATTTCAATGGATAAATCTTTGCTATGAGGATCATCTTTTGACTTAACATGTAATGTTTGAGATTTTGGGAAGGAAAAACTACAACCAGACACACTCTTTCAATAGTATTATAGTTAATCTCATAAGCCACAAGTGTCAGGATGATGTAGTATGTGGCTCATTCTTTTCCTTCTGAATTATTATGTGCTAATAGTGCCCCCAGTGAGTATTTTGTAGCTAATATGTATAATAGTAGGGGTTGATCTGGAATGGGTGCGACTAACTAGACCAGTGTCGAGAGAAGATAGTCTATTAACATTTTAAAATCACTTTGGCAATATTTTTTTCGTGAAAATTTGGCATCTTTATGTAGCACATACTAGATTGAATGACACTTTCCAGCTAGCTATGAAATGAATCATCTTACTGATTGTAGCCTACATTGTAGAGTCCTTAGGTTCTTCAAATTTTTTGGTGGAGGCATATTAATAATTCCTTGGACTTTTGGGGGATTAATTTCTATTCCTTTTTGGGAGAAAATGAATTTAAACAACTTTCCTTATGTGACCCCAAAGACACACTTCTTTGGGTTTAACCCTACCTTGTATTCCTAAAGTCTATCAAAGATTGGCCCTAATACTGATAGATGTAGATTCCTTTCCATGGATTTTTCCAATATATCATTTACATAGTCTTCCATTATGATATGCATCATTTCATGAGAGATAGTTGTCATTTCTCTTTGATATGTGGTGCCTTCATTTTTTAGACCAAAGGGCGTGACACACCAAAAGTAACTACCCCAAGAACAAGTGAATATCATCTTGTGTTGATCTTGTGGTGCTATCTTGATCTGATTATATATGGAGAAACATCCATGAGTGACAGCATCTTATACCCTGAAGTGAAATCAACGATCTTGTCTATGTTTGGAAAGGGGAAGTCATCCTTTGGACAAGCCAAATTTAGATCCCTAAAGTCAGTACAAATTCTTATTGCTCCACTGGATTTAGACAAACGTACTTGATTGGATATCCAATTGACATAATCAATAGGTCTTAAAAATTCTACAACCAATAGTTTCTTCAATTCTTCTTTGACCAATAGTGTAATTTTAGGATGCATCCTGTGTAGATTTTGTTTGAATGGCTTTTACCCTAGCTTTAGTGGAAAATGGCGGAGTACTAATTCTGGATCTAATCCAAGCATGTCAGAGTATGACCAAGTAAAGTTGATTTTTATGTTCTTAAAGAACTGAATGAGTTATTCTCTTTCTTCAAGTGTTAATGACTCTACCAAGTGGATTAGTCTTTGTGTTTCTTTGGTGCCAATGTTGATTGTTGTTGTTTTCTCTGCAAGTAATTTTGATTATTCTAATGTAATGAGAATTATGTAATATCTCCATCCTTGGGAACCTTGTTGAGGTTTTCACCCTTGGATACGTCTTTTATTTTTACTATTTTGAGGCTAGAAGGTGCCTTTTGGTTTTTACCTAATAGCCTTATATTTTATTTTTTATTTTTATGACTAGAGGATTGATATAACTCCCAAAATTATGGTGTACTATCCAATTCAATGTTGAACCCTTCCTTGTGGTATCCCATAGGTATGCCTTGTCTTAGTCCAAATAATTTAGCAATAGCTTCATCATGCTCAAAAACGTCTATGGTCGGTGTATTTTGTTGTTCCCAATCAATAAGGCTAGGGTAAACCAAAGCTATGCTATCCTTGGTTTGAAAGGAAAAAATTGGAAGTTTGGTTAAGGTGTTGATGTATGAATCAGTGATTTATTCATGGGTTTCTAAAGAGGATGAGGATGAAGGTTCAAATCGGTTCCAAAATTTCTCAATCCAAGATCGACGATCTATGGGTGGGTCTATTGAGCAAAGATAGGCGAGAAATGGAAGTGTTAAGATCTAAGGTGCTAGTAGTGTGTGGGGAGTCCCACTAATAGTCATTTGAGTCTGAGTCTGAATGGAGTTCCTCAAATGTCTCAACTTTGTTATAAACATAAGCATTAATATGAGAGGGTAGCGAGGTATTTGTAATGTCTTATGTCAATGATTTATAACCTAAGCTGTGATGCTTCATATTTTGGGTTGGTGCAATTGGTTCTACAATTCCTTGTTAAGTTTTACCTAATCTAGATTGTCTATTATACCATTAGACAATGGTGTATCCCCATCCATATTCATGTACTGGAATTGTGACCTTAGGGGGTTCTTTGTTAGCAGAATACATAAATTTGTTAAGAGGATAGATTAAAGAGTTTAACTTAGAGTGAGTGGGATTTGAACTCAATTGATTGCATGTGTTTGAATAGATGAGAGGGTTAACTGATCGGATTGAGGACTTTAATTGATTAGGTGGGGTAGAAGACCATATAGATTAAATAGATAACTAGTTTAATTGATCATTTAGGAGAGAGAATTATGGAGTTAATTGAAACTCATAATTGGAAGGATAAATATGATTAAATAAATAAAAGAGTTTATTTATTTACACATTAGAGGAATATAAATAATTAATTAATCTTTTTTAATTTATAAGAGGAACAATTAGTTTAATTAAATAACTATAATTTATTTAATTATGAGAGAAAAATTAATTTAATTATTACATAAACGTAAAAATAATAAGAGGAAATAATTAATTTAAATAATATAATTAATTAATTAAATATAATGACATAGGGAATAATTAAATAATATTTAATTATTATATTACTTTATAGATTTTCTTTCGGAGCTCCAAATCATCTCCAAATGGGGATCGTGGACACAAAAGATAGTGATTGAGGAACCACACGTTGTCCAGGAACGACAAGGAAAACCAGGCCACTTCAATACCCAGTGCCAAGTCTCAGACCTCAGGGAGGTTGAAGTGTGCACTGATCTAGCGTCTAATCCTCTGCTATTTTCACTGTTAGTAAAGGCTAAGAATAAACTCAAAGGTATGGCTCAGGATTTGGAGAGAGCCCACCACAACCAACATTTAGGTCTTAGATTTGGGCAACCTAATTACAAATTTTTACCTCACTCTGTACCAGTACTTATGGATGTTCTATGCCTCACAACACTCTTGATAAACCTTTTACCTTCTTGGAGCAAATCAGACTCCCATCTCTTCATGTCCCAATCACCATGCTTCAAGTACATCCCTTCGTCCTCGGGAGAAGGGATCCAATACGAACCAATCTAATGACATAGAGAGTTGCAGCCCTGCCACAACCTACCTTGTAACTAAGCCATCAGAGGATGAGGAGGTAGTTATTACGGTGTAATTAGGGAATATAAACCTAACCCAAATAGTTTCCCCCTCCCATTAGAAGGCACTGGGCCTAAGGAACCTGCGTCCTATCATAACTAGTATAGAAGTCAGGAATTGTCAATCCTATATCCTGGCCCTCCTTCACTTACAATGGCAGAAGAAGCCCAGTGGCAGAGTCCAAATCAGGATATGGATCTAGCTAATCTGGATATGGACCCGATGGTGGACACTCTTATTATGAAAGTTGTTGATAATAAACTAGATGCACTAAACAAAGGATCCGACCACTCCCAAGATGACTCAGATGAGGAATATCAGATTTAGCACTTGCAAGAGACAATTGTTATAGTGGAAGATGGCCAACTGGATAATGGTGTCTCATGTGTAATCTTTCAAACTGATTTAGACACATCTAAATTAGCCAAAGTCATATCTTATAAGATCGAGAGGAAGACCTTCAAAGGTTAATAAAATTAAGGAGGAAATTGCCTTAGGCACTCAATTAACTATTAATTTTTAGAGGACTCCAAGGAAATGCAAGGTAGAGGCTTCGGAGATGATAACCAAACAACTTTTTGGAATTAGGAGAGCGATATGCTCTCTGAAGGAAATATGAGGATAATATCCTCAAATGTTAGAGGCCTTAATGCCTCTAACAAAGCACGTCTCATAAAGGATCAGATTAGAGTGGGAGGGGCTGATTTGTTGTTGTTGCAGGAGACAAAACTATTGGAAGATGCAGGGAATAAAGTTTTTTCTTCTTGGCAACATTGGGGTTTCCTCCTCTCATCCTCAATAGGATCATCAAGGGGGTTAGCGATTCTTTGGAATAGAAGAAAATGCCAAGTTACTATGATATCGAAGAATGCCAATTGTATGGTGGTTGAAGTCACTATATTTTCAGTTTCCTTTATCATGATAAATGTCTATGGCCTGATCTCCTTGGTAGGAAAATAGAGGTTGTGGGCCTCTTTGTCTCAGCTCATGGCAGGTCTATAAGGGCAAAAAGTTATTCTAGGGGGGATTTTAATGCTACTTTAGGGCTACAAGATAAAATGGGTGGAGAAAACCCATCCCCCAAAGTAACTAATGACTTTCGTGACTTTATTGAAAGAAACCAATTACTTGATTGTGTCCCTTCAAATGGTCGTATCACCTAGTCAAACAAAAGAAAAGGTATACACTTTGTGGGAGCTAAGTTGGATAGGATCCTACTGAATTCCCCCTGGCTGGTGGACCATGGGGTGTGTCAATCATCCATTTTGTCACTAACAAGGTCAGACCATTTTTCCATAACAACAGAAATTCAAATGGCAATATCAAACAATAGACCCTGGCCTTACTTCAAAATGGAGAGAATGTGGTTTAGGGACACAGGTTTTCTCACTTTGGTGCAAAATTGGTGGCTCAACGCCCCAAGCACGAGAGGCTCAGCCATGTTTAATTTGTCTAAGAAACTAGTTTTCATGAAAGAGAATATTAAACACTAGAACAAAACCTCATTTGGAAACATTTTTAAGCAAAAATCTAAAATCTAGCAGAATTTAGAAGACTTAAAGGACACTATTCTCAGAAAAGGCATGACTGCAAAAATTTATGAGGAACAGAAAATAACCACTCTGAAACTAGAGGAGGTGTTATTGAGAGAAGAAATATGTTGGAGACAGAGGTCCCAATAATTGTGGCTTCGGGAAGGAGACAAAAACACAGCCTTTTTTCACATGTCGGCCAAAGTGAAAAGACATAAATAATCTATCTTCCAAATTAAGGATTCAAACAGTCAAATTCTAAACAAGGACAAAGATATACAAATGGAAGCTGTAAGATATTACTCAAATATTTTGTCAGTGGAAGCAGACACAGACACAAATCAGCCTCCACATTCCATTATAAATTGCATCCCGAGTTTGGTTTCTAATTCGGACAACCAAGCACTGCTAGCACCTTTCTCATTAGAAGAAATCAGATCCATAGTATTTTCCATGAATGTGGATAAGGCCCCGGGCCCAGGCCCGGATGGTCTCACACCTCTCTTCTTCCAAAAATGCTGGGATTTTATTGGTAACGACATCCTTAAAGCAGCAGAGGAATCAAGGATGCATTCCTGTATGCTGAAGCAGTATAACAACACAACCATTACACTTATTCCTAAGTTCCAACACCCAGCATATTTTGCAAATTTCAGGCCTATTTCACTATGTAACACGATCTACAAAATTATCTCTAAAACAATGGCCTCCCGTTTGGGGATATTGATCCCCAAAATCATCTCTAAACAATAAGGTGGTTTTGTCCCCGGGAAAGATACGATAGAAGGGGCTCTCATTGTGCATGAGGTGCTTCACTCTATTCAAGAAGAAGGCCTACCTGCCATGATTCTCAAACTGGACATGACCAAAGCTTATTACAGAGTGAATTGGAAATTTGTGTCCGCAATCATGACTAAAATGGTTTTCCATATAAAAGGGATCAAATGAATCATGTCATGCATCTTGGGAGCAAAATTTTCAGTAATGATTAATGGTAGACCATTTGGCTATTTCTCTTCATCTCAAGGAGTAAGACAAGGAGACTCCCTATCCCCTTTCCTATTCATTTTCTTGGCTAAGGGTCTCAGCAAACTCATAGCCTTCAAAAAATCCTAGGGCCTGTGGGAGGGGGTGAACATTAGGCTATCTCAACTTAAGATCACACATACTCTCTTTGCAGATGACTCACTATTATTTGGGAAAGGATGTGTTAAGGAGACAACAGTTATTAAGGAAAAATTGGTGGAAAACTATGAATCCTCAGGGAAAAAACTGAATGAAAAAAATTCCAAGATCTTCCTCTTTAATATTAAGCCCAAAGCATGCAAAATCATTAAAAGAATCCTTGGATTTTCAGCAGCCAAAACTCTATGTAAATATTTGGGTATCCCGTTCTTTTAGGGCAAGGCTAAATTGGCTTTCTAGGATGGAGTGGTATCGATTATCCAAGAGAGGATTGCATCATGGAAGGCTAGATGGCTTTCATTGGCCGATAGAATCTTGTTAACCAAATCAGTTCTAAGTTCGATTCCAAATTACATTATGTCAGTCATCCTTGCTCCCCCGGGAGTGATGAGTAAAATTTCAAAACGCCTAAGGGACTATATGGAAAGGCAATCTCGATGACAAAGCTAAAATCCCCTTGGTCTCTTGGAATAATTTCTGCAAACCAAAAAGAAGTGGGGGCTTGGGTTTTCATAGGATTCACGAAAGAAACCTCAGCCTAGGAGTGAAATTATCCTAGAGAATCTATGACAATCCTAACATCTTGTGGGGCCAGCTAATCAGAGTCAAGTACCTTGACTCAGAGGATTTGGAAATAATATTCTCAATGAGAAACCCCCCCACTTGCTCAGTGATGTGGAAATTTATCAATAACAGCAGAACCATTATTCTCCCACACCTCTCTTGGCAAAATCAACTCGGGATCGTAGGCATTGTTTTTGTTAGACTCATGGAATGGATTACCTCAACTTTGTACATTTTAGAATCTCCAAATGGCTAGAACAACCTTAGAACAATGTTGGGGGGATAAAGTATCCGATTACTTCACTCTGAGCGATGAGATATGCAAGTGGAAGGATTTTTCCCACCTCTCAATCCCCCCAAATGAGATCTTGGTTCTACAAAACATTCTGAGAAATAGGTTCTTATCCATTAATGGTGAAAGGGACCGCTTGTTCTAGAATGAGAGCATTTTAGGTAAATACTCAGTCAAAGAGGGATACAAATCACTGGTTTCAGTTCCAAATACTCATCTCTCTATCCATCAGTTTGCCTGGCATAATGCAATTCTACCCAAAATTGAAGTTTTTGTCCGGTTGGCCATTCAAGATAGGATTTTAACCAGCACAAGATTAAAATGGCTCGGGATAATGGATACCTTCCCCTACCCCTTATGTGGAGTAGTGGTAGAGGACACAAATCACCTACTGGCAGGTTCCGCTTTTGCACAAGATGTATGGAAATGGACTCTGAATAAAATCAGCTAGCAGGGCTCCATCCACTCCTCTCTCAGCATGATCCTTCACCAATGGCCCCCCCTCCATCAAGAATATTTTTTCTCCATTATATGGAGGGTAATCCCTATCGCAGTTATATGGTGTCTGTAGTGGGAAAGAAACAAATGAATCTTCAGAAAATAGGTATCCTCAGTGGACCAGGTCTATGTAATGGTGGAAAAATACATCTCCAAAATGGTCAATGCCCACATTTCTAAAACGAAGACACTTGCCTCTCCATTCACTTCCTCAGAAAATGAAATCCTCAATAGATGGAAATAGATTGCTATTCCTTTTAAAGGAGTACTAGTAGGGAGAATGCCTAAACACCAGATTAGAAAATATATTAAATGGCGACCTCCATACTTGGGCCAAATTAAACTAAACTTTGATGGTGCCTGTAAAGGTAACCTTGGAAATTCAGGTGTAGGATTTGTGCTTAGGAGATGGGACAAATCTATAGTGATAGCAGCACACTGTAGATTACCAGAGGGCACAAATAATTTAGCAGAGGCGAGTGAAGTACTCTGTGGAGATTGGCTAGCAATTTGTATGGGGGTAAAAGACTTACACATTGAGGGGGATGCCCTCATCATTATATCCTATCTTTCCAAAAAAGCAGTTATAAACTAGGGATTACAATATGTACTTTAGGAGGTTACAAATCTTTTACCCACATTCTCCTCATTCAAAATTACACACTGCTTTAGGGAGGGTAACAAATTCACAGATTGGCTTTCAAACCTGGGAGCCAAAGGTGTGGAAATGGATTGGAAAAGGGAATCTGAGCAGGTCTAATACAATCAAATACCAGGATTTTTGGGGGAAGAAGTAAGTAACTATGTGGGAGAAATTACTTCGGCAGCTGTGACCTCAGATTAGCAAGGTGTTTAGAAATAGACTCAAGTGAGGGAGCACATGTTTTGTACAAATTGGTTTTAAATCACAGGTGCGCATCATTGTGATGTAAAACAAAAAAAGTGTGTGACCAAGCTTGGATGTGGATTTAAAATCAAATCAGACTTCTCACATGTATTACATATGAGGTGTCACCCTTTTAGCCTAGTTGTGTGCTTAGGAAAGGACAAAGGGTATAGATTTGTATCCAACTCAATCAGTTATTTAATTAAACGCGCTCAGTCTTGAGTTAAGCCAAATCTTGAACGCATGTGGCATTCATCACAGGGATCTTTCACGCTTGGCCAACATGTTGATTAACTTATCTTAGGGGTTATTTAATCCCCTAACTATGGCACTTCGGAACCATTTCAAAGCTACAGAAAGTTCTCACCATTTTTTAGGAAGAAGAAAGCATGGATTACGTTGACCTTAACCTGAGGATTTGTCTGAAAGTAAAGGGCTGGGAACATCCGATAGCGGAGCCTTATTTAGGGAGGCAAATGAAGGTCACCTTTAAGCCTCTCTCGAACCATGTAGAGGACACAATTAAAGGCATAATTAGAGATGGAATCCTACTACCAGATGCCCCATGACATATCTATCACACCTAGGTTGTATCTGTGTTCTTATCTAATTGGTACAATTTACTTCCAGACTATAAGGGTAAAAGCACAATAATCTATCACCCCTAAGGACATTTCGGGGCACAAATCTGTGTTAGTCTCGGCTGATTCTAACACGGCTGAGTCCTCGTGGGCACCACGTGGCGCTAAGTGGCACCTATGTGGCTTCAAACTCTCAGCCGAGAGGTACTCGGCCGAGTATGCCAATCTTTTTAAAACCCTAAAAATAGCCCACTAGCCCCTCATTTGCACTTTG
>MU224917.1:198634-228005 GCA_018584345.1 Thuja plicata
ATTAGTTTACATCATCTTCAAATTCTCAACAGAAATGTGAATTTTATGCCCTTGAAGTTTTACAATTTTGGTGTTGTCGTCCTTTTCCTTTGTAAAAGGGTGACAGATTATTGTGCTTTTACCCATAAGTTACTATTCCAAATGGAAAACAAAGTTTTATGCCCAGATTTTATTTTGGAAGAGGAAATCCACATGGCATTGTAGGGGTACCATATGCACTAATCTAAAGCATGGATAGGTGGTCTATTTCCTCCACAACACCTGGAAGAAAAGAGGGAATGTGCGAGACTCTACGACATATTGAAGATTTCCTTGGAAGGACGGGACCAACTGCTACTGCGTAGGGAAATTATTAAATTCATGGACATTTTTCCCAACGGTATGGTCGCTAATGCCTTCTTGTTTTTTCAAAGAATTTTAGTTATTCTGGCATTTGTAGAGAAGAACAAAGTAGAGAATTCTTCCCCTTCGGTCCTCTCACCAGCGTCATCGATAAATTCCCAAGCTAGACGAGGTCAGCGCAAAGGAAAAAATAGAATGGAGGACTAGCATTCGCGGACCCACAACATCACCTTCATTTTTTTGAATCTTTGGCATGGTCTGTGACTTGTATGGGTAAAGATGCGGCCTTATAGGCACGATATACATAATATTGGGTTTTTTCTTATCTCATACGGTCCTGTAACTCCTTGGTGGAAATTAGTATATGTTTTTAGCGCGGCATTGCTCTTTTCCTAGTCTGTTTAGTTTTCTTCTTTTGGGGATAACCAAGGTTTTTAAATTGTAACGAACATGTTCTGCGCCTGTGCAAACATGTTTAACCTTTTCTTGGTTTCGTTCTAGCCTCTGTTTTGCTATGTTGAGCTGCTCTTTAGGGTCAATTTGGTTTGTACTTGGCAAGGATACAGGTTTTTCTTGTTTCTTTCCCTCTTGAGCCTTTGAAACAATTTCAATTAATAAATATATTATAATGGCTCTGCCATTTTTGCCTTAAAAAAAATTACTTTATAGATGAATTATTGTTGAAATATTGAGTAACTAATTAAAATCACTTAATAAGGAACTTATAGAGAAATGATGATTTTGAATTTAGATTACAGTGGAAAGACGCCAATTAATTAAATAGTAAAGATTTTAATAATTGAAGAAGAATGTTAGTAAACTTATTGCATTAAAGCAATTGGTCATTTTTAAGTGTCTACACTCCGTAATTGGTCTTTGAAGTCTTTCCATGATGCCTTACCATTCTGTCATTCAATGTAGTTGCTGACCCTATTTCCACAATTGTTAAAAAGCCATTTTTTTTATCTAGTTGAGGTTATTATAGTCCCCGAGGGGTTTATTATGGTGTCATATGCCCTCCCAGAAGTAGGTATTATTACCATTACCAATAATTTTCCTATTGCATTTCCTTAAGATTTGTTTAGCCATGATAATACTATTCGAAAGAGGGGCACCCAAGACGAAGATAGGGTCATAGAGAAAGGAATCATCGGTCCTATTTTGGATTTGTTTTGCCTTGATAAGATTCACCAATTCTTTCCTGCTCTCCAAGAGAAACCATCCCATTTTATCAATAAGGGCTCTATTAAAATTTCTTATTTTCTTGATGCTGAGACCACCAGCCTTCTTTGAGATGCACATTATATCCTATTTGACCAGAGAAATTCTAGTTTTCTCTTCAGTTCTTGTCCATAAGAACCTCTTTTACAACTTATCAATGCTATCTGCCACCGAGCCTAGGATTTTTAAAAGGGAAAATAAATAAATTGGGATACTTTGGAGACAAGACTTAAGGAGTTGGAATTTCCCTGCCTACCTTAACATTTTACCTTTCCAGTCCGCAAGTTTCTAGTGGGATCTTTCAATGAGGCTATTCCAATTAGTAAATGAGGGGACTTTGGTAGTAAGAGGCAAACCAAGATAAGAGTCAGGTAAGGAAGCAACATTACATCCTATGACTTTCTTAATCTTGGATTGACAACTTCACTAACATTGAAAAAATAGAGTTGCTTATATGTAGATCAATGTTTAATAGAAAAATAATAAAAGATTAGAGAAAGTAATAAATAATAAATCAATTGAATAATAAATTTGTATAAATTAATGTTGCAATACAAAAAAAATAATTTTTTAAATAATATTATATTGAGTTACATATCATACTATTACAAAAGTTGGCCACTAAGAAGGTTGGCTCTTCCAAAGCCAGGAATCTCGCGGAGGAAGAAGGGATGAAAACTGAGGAGGAAGAGGAAGAGTTTATTGTCCCTTAGCCATTTGAGAAAAATATTTCTACTAAGGAGGTTAAAGGGGAAGTCAGCAAAGGAAGTCCTATGGGTGTGGGGTTTGGCTTGTCCTTCTTCTATGAAAAGAAAATATGGTAAAAATGCCAATATTGTGAAAGGGTCCCCTGGGTCTGAAGTTGGAAGAGCAGACAAAGATGAGGCGGGTAAGGTTAAAGTTCCCATTTTAGCAGACTGTGAGAGCTCTATTGATCATGATGTGCCCATCTCACCATCTTTTTTTGAAGATTCTAGGGTGGCTTCTGAGGCGGCTAATTATCTTTCCCACAAGATGGGAACTATGAGGGTCTCTTCTGTAGAATTATGGTTTGATGGCTTTGAAGATAAAAGGGAGGTTACTCTTGGGGTGTTGCAAACTACTAAGGCCAGCTCCTTGTATAATTTTAGGGTTATGAGATGGGCCTTCCATTAGATAGAAAGTATGAACTTGAAATACCATGCCATGTCAACTAAAGTGGATTAGATGTAGTCAAATAGTGGGTCCAAAGAGCCCCAGATGGCCCTTGATTTTTATCACTCCTATTCTCTTTGAACCTTTGATGAGAAAAAGTTGATGATGGACTATATGGATGATGATGGTAAGGCCAGAGAGCTGTTGGAAGAGAAGCTGGATAATCTGAACTAGAGGATGGATAAAACTGATGTCACCCTTAGGAAGATCCTTAAGCATAATCATGATAGCATGAAGGTTTCTTCTGAGAATATGAGAGCCCTGGTTGCTAATTTGGAGACTTCTCACCAGCATAAGGCTATTGTTAACCTTGATCAGGTTGGTGAGGTGGTAGCTGGTGACACTCAAGGTCCAGGAAAAAGAACTAGAGAAAGCATTAAGAAGATGATTGTTCCTTTACCTTAAGATATTCAGGAGCTTAAGAACTTTGCTCTGAAAATCAGCCAATTGGAATATTCAAGGTCGTTGTGACTTTGAATAATCCTGGTTAACTTTGTCTATTTCTTTTGTCTTTGTTTATGTTTGTGGTTCTTTGTTTTCATTCGGCTAGTTGTTTGTTGGGTGGGTGTTGGTTTTTTTTCTGATGGTCTATTCTTTTGTCTTGTTTGTTTTGTTGGGGGCTTTTAATGTCTTATCTTATGTAATCTCATTGTAAATGGTTTTGGGTCCTTCAAAACCTATTTTTATTGTAATAAAAAACATATCACACTATTACCATTAAATTAAAATCTATTTAACAATAAAATAAATTAATATTATAATATACAAATAAAGCAAATACAAAAAATAAATATTACAAAAATAATTTTCTTCTTATAAATATTGTAAAAATAAATAACATAAAGTAAATAATATTTATTAATCTAAATAATTATAATTATAATACAAAAAAAAACTCATAATTTATTATATATCTCCTTTAAATAAATTTTATTATACAAACTAAACTATTTCATTATAAATATATTGAATTGTATTAAAAAATAATTTATTTTGAAATCAATCTTTAAAATAAAATTCCTCATGAAACATATTTTTTAAGTTTGAAATTTTATTTTATTTTTTGACAATAAAGCTCGCTCAAAGGTGGGGGAATTCCAACTCCCACTAAGCTACAGAAACGTATTCATGGTAATCAAGAAATGCACAAGGATTAAAATACAATCTGAAAAGTGCAAAATTATTTCTTCCAGTATAAGTAGGAGCAGAATAAACAGTAAAAAATGGCATTAAAAATATAATGAGAAATGGACGGAATCATGTGTATGGGGAAGATAGAAACAAAGTGAATCGACAGGCAGCGATGAAGACCAAATGTAAAAGCCAAAACATAAATGAACAAGTGAGATTTCTTGAATGATTGAGCGTTGCACTTTTCATGAGTTTTCAACCACCGATTTCATATAACAGGTCGATCTTTTCAGAGAATAAACGCCTTCAGCATAAAAACACATAAAAATCCATTAACAAGTGAAATAAATAACTTTTTTGTTTCAAATAAAATATCATAGCTATCCACTATAAGCATGTCATTTAGAAAATAATATGCTTACATAGTATAAAATAAGATACTCACTTAAACAAGTAATGTTATCATAGTGAACAAATATTTTTCTCATGTGTACAACTATTGTGGTAGCAATGTATATGCATTGGAGTATTTCATATTAAAAATTTGTCTTATCTCAAATATAAATGATGAGCGCAATAAATACCTTGTATTTTTGCATGAAATGTGTGAGATTGTGAAAAAGCTTTAGTGTTCAACTATTGGTCCATTTGTGTTGGATATAAATTGTATTATATATAATAATATATTATTTTTATAATAACAAATAGTTTCTTGTGTTCAACTATTGGTCTTTTTTTGTTGGATATAAAAGTTAGAGATAAAAAACAATTATTATTACTTAAGATCCATTTAAGTTGCATATATGTTATATTTATATATATTATAAATATGATATCCTATAAATAAAAAGTGATACCTTATAATTTAACTACAAGAGATTTTTAGATTAATTTTCAGTCGAATCTTTAAAAAGTCACTTTTTGAACACTTCACTCTATATGTGTTATTTTAACAAGTTGCATGATGAGTGACACCTTCAAACCTTATTTGTAGGTAGATAAGTGTCCATTTTACATTTCTTAAAAATAAAGGTATTGTGATATTTCATGCAATGGCTACATGTTGAAAAAGTTATCCCATGGGATTACTGGTCCCTCTCCCTTATTGTCAAAGAGAGGGATGCCCAAGAGGTCTATAAAAACCATGGAGGCTCTCATATTCTCTCTTACTACCAATAAGACAAAGTTTCATTGGCCTTTTCTATCGGAATAAAACATTTATTTACCCTTTGAACTTATCCCCCTAGCTAGACACACTTCTTAGGTGTTTCCTTGTGGAAAACAATTTATATAAATAAATGTCAGATCCAGAGTACAATCATGTATGTACTCTACATGATGATATATATTCAATTTTATCTTTTAAAAAGAGAAGAAAATAAATTCAAAGACATTAAGTTTCCACCATCCATAATAATGTTGCTTGAAGGCTTCTAGATCAATTGTGTCAATTTTTTGAATCATCATTTTGGATCATAGTCCATGATCCATCATCGGGATATTGAGCAAGAGAAGAGAAAATAAGTTGCATTTGCATAGGAACTCTTTGCTACATGATACATTTTTCTTAACAATACTCAGTGTCTTTCTTTACAGCATCTCTAGTGTGTGTTGTAAAAAATAGAGAATGAATTAGATTAATCGTTGAAGACTCAATTATACCTTTGTTTAAAGGACCCATTTCTACAAATATGAATTAATGAATTATATATGGTATACCAATGTTTATTATTATAATATATATTTTTATTTTATGGTATGTTGTAGTTGGATTAGGAGGAGGTCATGTAATGTTACACATATATATCAATTATCATATTAAAACATAAGAAGTTCTGAATCTTTGAGTTGTATTGCTTTCAATAAATAGGTTTAAGTATTTTATATATTGAAGATAAACAAATTGAAAAAGTTTTTTTTTCTAATCAAAAAGGTTAATATTTCAAATGGGTCTTATCATATGTGAAGGGAGAAAAGTTCTCAGTCCTCATTAATGGTTCCCCATGTGGTTTTTTCTCTTCTTCGCGAGGAGTTCGTCAAGATGACTCCCTTTCACCCTTCTTGTTCATAATCATGGGAGTGGGTCTCATCATATTGATTCCCTTTAAAAAGACACGGAATATTTGGGGGGGAATTTCTATTAGGAGGTCACAGCTAGTAATTACACACACTCTCTATGTTGATGACTCCCTTCTTTTTGGCAAGGCAAATCTCTCAGAGGCCTCTATCAGTAAAGAAACTTTGGATGATTATTGTATTGATTCGGGGTAGAAGCTTAATATTTCAAAGTCCAAAATATTTTTCTTAAGTACCCCACCGATAGTGTAGTAGGCCATCCATAGACTCCTCAGATTTTTGGTGGCAGAAGTACCATGTAAGTACTTGGGTATTCCATTCTTTCAAGGTGCAGGGAAGCCGGTATTCTAGGAGAATATCCTTCGATCCATTCGTGATTGGATTGCTTCTTAGAAAGCCAGGTGGCTTTCATTGGCTAGGAGGATTTTATTGGCTAAATCTATTTTGAGCTCAATTCCAAACTACATCATGACCATTTTATTGGCTCCTAAGGGGGTCATGGAGGCCATCCAAAAAAACATAAAATATTTCATTTGGAAAGGGAACTTGGATGATAAAGCCAAAATTCCTCTTATTGTATGGGATATAATTTTCACACCCAAGGATTGTTGTGGGGTTGGTCTACACAGTCTTTATGAGAGAAATATTAGCCTCGGTGCAAAGCTGCCGTGGAAATATTATGAAAACCCAAATTCTCTGTGGGCCAGAATACTAAGGTGCAAATATCTAGACTCCAATAACTCATCCAAGATCTTTACAATTTGAAATCCTTTGGTTGGTTCAACCATGTGGAATTTTCTCATTAAGTGCAGACAAATCATTCTCTCGCATCTCTCTTGGGTTATCAACTCAGGGAATAAGGCCATGTTTTGGTCTGACTCTTGGAATGGCCTCCCTTCCTTGTCTACATTTCCCAACTTACACCAAGAAAGACAAGTCTTGGAACTATCTTTGGGAACGTTGGTCAAAGATTACATTATGATTGACTCATCAGATGGAATTCAAAGTGTAGTTTGGATGAATTTCTCCCATCTCCCATTTCCTCAAATGGAAAAAGACATCCTTGCAGGGATCCTTGAGCAGAGACCACTTTTATATATGGGTAAAGAAGATTCTCTCATTTGGGTCAAGGCTGCCACTAGTAGGTACTCGGTTAGAGAAGGGTACCTTTCTCTAACCAATCAGGATAGACAGACCAATAGTATCTTATTTCATTTTTGTTGGCATAACGCAGTTTTTCCAAAGGTAGGCTCCTTTCTATGGTTAGTTCTTCACAAAAGAATATTATCTAGTTATAGACTTCTTAGATTGGGAATTTTGGAAAGGTTCTTTTGTGTCATCATTTTCTCTTTAATTTTGATTTTTCTCATGAAGTATGGTCTTGGGCTCTTTGAAAACTGGGCTGTCAGGGACCTCTACACTTCTAGTTCCATCAGTTCCTTCATCAGTGGTCATTGCTTCATTCCAAATCTTTTTCTCAGCAATATGGAGGGTTATTCTAGTTGCTACTTCATGGAGTCTTTGGTGGGAGAGAAATAAGAGGATTTTTCATAAGGAGAGTAACACGGCTAATCAGGTAATTGAATCTGTAGAAAAGTCCATATCAGAGATGGTGAATGCTCATGTTAGAAACTCCAAATCTCTATCCTCAACCTTTTCCTCTCATGAATCTAGGATTATGAGTGTCTGAATTATGATTCAAATTATGTTTAAGGGATTTCTAATTGGTAGGCCCTTGAAATAGGACATTAGAAAAGATGTCAAGTGGGAACCTCCAGATATGGGTTTTATTAAACTAAACTTTAATGGCACCTCCAAAGGTGATCTAGGCACTTCAGGGGAAGATTGGGCCTTGAGATATAGTCAGTGCCAAGTTATCCAAGCTACTGGTAGGAGACTTCCACTAGGAAATAATAACATGGTAGAGTCAAGGGCTTTACTACTAAGAATCATGGGGGCTACCAGGTTAGGTATCAAAAAGATTTAGATTGAAGGTGACTCTCAGCTAGTCATGTCAGCTTTATCCATGAGTAGGATCCCTAATGGGGATATCAACTATGTACTTGGTGAGGTTCGCAAATTCCTTCCTTCATTTGATGAGTTTGTTATATAGCATTATTTTCGGGAAGCAAATGGCCTTGCCGATTGGTTAGAAAACAAAGGTTTTTTATTAGATCAAGGTACCTTTGAATGGGATCAAACCCACCTCATTGCATCACTTCAGAATGATCGCAGGTTAGATCACTTCCGCATGGAATTGCCTTCATGTCTTGATGGCAATTAATGCAGTGTATGGTTTCTTAAGTAGAGGCACTTACGGCTCTATTTTCACACATGTGTGCTACCCATCATCATAATTCATGATATATTCAATGGCCTTTGGAGGTCCCTTTTAGGTAATCTCACAAGGATTTTATGACATATGATGGTGGCTATGGGAATATGCTAGGGGTATGATGTCATACCTCTTCTTGGTTTTTGATCACTTAGCCATGAATAGTGCAAGGAAAAATTGACATATCTGCATTTGTGTGATGTTGTTTACATTGGCATTTCCCCATAGATTAGAAATTAATGTGTTTTCTCCTTTAAATTTTCCATTTCCAAGCATCACAGTTCTCATTCTTGCAGAGATTGGATTTGGAGTGGTGACTTTGTTGGCTTAGCTTTGTGACATGTCTCTTAAATTTGCTCTCAACATCATGGAGTACAGGGAACTCAACTTTTGTATTCAATTGGCGAAAAGGGAGTGGGAGTGTCCAATTTATGGTATTTACCTTCGGGGACACTTGTGAGTTTCTTTCAGTCCACTTCCAGGTGAAGTTGAGGACTTTTTTCATAGTGTTATTGGGTACAACGTGCTTCTTCCTATGTCGCCAAGGAGCATTTTCCATTCCTAAGTGGTGTCGATCTTCCTGTCTAATGCATATGATATGATTTAGGAATACATTCCCTTCATGGGGATGGTGGTAAAGCTCGTTAAGGAGGATTTTTCTCCAGCAGAGGACATTCACTGAGCTATTCAAAACTATCACCTTCACCCATCTCGTGCATGGGTGGGGAGTATATTCTCTCCAGATTTGTTGGACTCTAACATGGAGTATGTGAAGTTGTATGACATCTTTAAGCTTGGTTTGGAAAGACACAACCACGTATTCTTTAGGAAAGAAATGTCGATTCTAGCTAATGTCCTCCCGAGCTCAGTGGCGGTGGATGCATATTGTTTGTTTGACAACATTTCTACTCTTCTAGCATTTGCAGGGGCTGACAGGGTAGCAGTTCCTTCTTTTTCAAAGGTCATGGTTTTCTCTAAGTTGGATAGCTCTCCAGGGGACCAATCATCCAGATGTAGGTTTTTGTGCCACTGTGGTGGGAAAGTAAAACCGAGAGGCTGACATGTGAAGGGTCCTCAGTCATTTTGGATGTTTTCTCCCAATATTGTAATTTTGGTGGGTGCTAGAATATATTAGGTAATGTATGTTGTATGGTAGGGTTGGGTGAATCTATGTTTTTTCTCGGTGATAAGACTTACTCTGCAATTGGGTTTTCTTGTGGGTATTTGGTCTAGACATGGGGCCATTTTTGCGTTGTCCTAGTTCTCAACTACTCTGGCTATCAAGGCTGATAGTCTTTTCTATGTAATTCATTCTTGTTTGGCTGAGAAAGGGGGTTTTCTTCCTTCTTCTTTCCCCATGGAACCTATTGAAGCAGTTATAATAATGAAAAATATAATGACTTTGCTATTCCATATGTCAAAAACAAAAACTCATATTCCATATTTTATATTAGAATTTTTTGTAAGTGTCTAAATGGATATGTTTAAACTAATTCAAGAGCATACAAAATTAGAAATGGGTGCAAGTGCTATTTAAGAGGTTAACATGTAACTATCTATAAATTTATAAGAGACAAGATCTTAGAAAAAGAAACAACATTCAAAAAATGGATGTACATGAGGTTGGAAAGGAATTTTGAAAAAATTAGCTCACCCTATAGAAAAATGTCACTTAAATGTACACTATTTTTTAATAAAAATGGTAAATATTGCCAAACCTAAAGAGTTCAAGTAAACAATGTTCAAGTACATTGGAAAGTAATAGGAGAGTGTTCAAGTATTATCCAGTAAATGTATGGCTAATAAATATTGTTCAAGTAGTATGCGGAAAAAAACTCCCTATGTCAATCTACTCAACAAAGGTTTGTGAAAATTCTTTCAAGCTCTTAAAATATTACTCATTCAAACAAATACACATTCAAATATAATTTAAAATAGATAAACAATGCAAACCATAATGTTATGGTTTACTTGAGAAAACCCTTGTGACAAAAAAGATCCATACTACAAATATGCGACTCAATTGTATTACTAGCAACATAACAGTTACAATCAAATGAATGGTGTCGATGATCTTTGGAAGTTATCATGGAATATAAAAAAAATGGTATACTTTCAATAGCATAATGTTGTCTCAAAAAAATTTCAACCTATCATAAAAATACGCTAAGGCACTAAGTATTTGTGAGATCAACACATGAAGAGTAGGTTCTCATGGTTTCTACAACCATCCCCAATGTCTAAATGGTCAAGTAGTGTCCAAAATAACAAGATGCCACAAATGGGAGTATAAATATCCCACTAGAGTTTCCAAATATGATCCACATGGAGATCATACTATGAAGGACAAATTGAAGGATTGGTTATCTCAATTTTATTACAATCCACCCAAAAAATATCCTTGATAGTTGCCTGGATTTTAATAGCCAGAACATTAGCAAGACATGCAACATCCCTGGAGATTTGATTATTCATCTCCTTATACACCCCAATTTGAATTGGGCATCATGAAACACCATAGTAGACAAAGGAAAGGGTTTGAGGAAGGAGGAACCCAGTGAGACCACCAATTAAAAAAATAAAGGTGGGAACATCTAAGAGATAGACCAAAGATTGAAACAATGGACTCAAATATCTCTAGAATAAGAGCACACAAAGACAATATGAAAGGAATCTTCAACTGCCTCTATACACAAAAACTACCTATTAGGAATGGAAAATCCCCTCTCATAAAGATTTTTTATCGTGATAATTTTATTTTGAACTTGGATCAAAAAAAATATATTAACTTTGAGGATAATAATGGGATTCCCAACCAAGATCAAAAAAGGTTGAGGTGAAAAAACCTCATTATGCAACTTAAAGGAAATGGAGACTGAAAAAGTACCATTAGAGGAAGTTGCCCAAATAGTAGAGTCTTCAATCTGTGTCGATATAATATGAAACTTAGATAACATCTCCTAAATAGGAGCCAAATTAGGGTCAAGAGAAGTGAGGTCCACCCAATTGGAATTATGAATAAAAGCAGCAACCCAAAAGCCAAATTGTTGAATACAAAGATAATTAAATTGGTTGTTCACACTAGAGAGAGCTAGGGGATAATCTTAAATCCATCAATCATCCCAAAAGAGGATCTTATGTCCATCTCCTAGAGATTATCTAAGACATTGGAAATGGAAATAAAGTTCCACAATATCAAGTAGGAGTCCATAGGTATGATGTTAGCCAAAAAAATATTGAAAATGACCAAAGCAGAAAGGTATTTGTTGTTGACAATATAAGTCTACTCATTCCTATCTTTGATACACCTCTAGATTTGTTTGGATGAAAGAGATTTATTAAATTCCTTAATCTTCTGGATGGCCAATTCCCCAAATTTCTTAGGAAAATAAAATTCATCCCAAGCAACAATATGGATTATGTTCTTAGATTAAGAGCCAATCCATAAAAATTTATCTAGGTCTATTCCATCTTTACCCAAAAAAATATTTGGCACATTAAAGAGGCTCACGGGATATACTGGTAGATTATGAAGAGAAGTATTAATTACCTAGAACTTCCTTGCTTGTCTCAATAAAACCCTTTTCTATCTAGAAAGTTTAGACTAGAATCTATCAATTAAATTTAGCCAAAAATGAATCTAGAACAACATGTAAACAAAGTGGTGAGCCAATGTGGGTGGAAGGATGTTTTCTAATACAACCAAGGATGGTCACAATTCTATTCTACCTAATTTTTAGAATATAAGAAAGAAAATGAAACTTTTAGGTAGATTAATATTTTGACCAAAATCAAGCTCATATTTATTAAGAATGTTCTTAAGAATCTTCTCTTTAGAATTATAACCATCTCCCAAAACAATGGTATCATCAACAAATTGTTGATGTGAACAAACTTGCACAACTAAGTAGGGGGTAAGGCCTTTAAGTCTACCCACTCTACCTTCCTTTTGAATATATCTTCCCAATTCATCTACCATTAGGATAAAATGAAAGGGGAAATAGGGTCCTCCTATCTGATCCCCATTGAGCTAGTAAAAAAATAGTTGGAGATCTATTAAAATAATAGAGAACCTCAAAATAGAAACAAATATTTGAGTAAAATTATAAAATCATATTCCATAGTTGTAATGCTTTATATTTCATAATAGCAATTGGTAAGTCATTTATACAAGGTGGAATTCAACAAAAAATATTTTTCTAGTTGAAGTAAAAGATTAGCAAACCACTGGTTTTGGTAACTACTATTTTAGTTGCCATGATTTCAATGTTAAAATGGAAAAGATGGGGATTAGTAGAGAAATCATAAACCCTAAGGTAATTGAGAGGGAGGGAGGCCGTATCAAGCTAGATGAGCTTATTGACCCTTCCTTAGTGGTGCTTAGTGATAACGCCAGGGAGTTTGAAATGGACCTGCTTAATAACTCCCGTAATAGCATGGTTGATAATTACAGAACCATAAAATGGTTATTCCATGAAGTCAAAGACCTCAAAAAAAGGGCTAATAGCAAGGAGAATGATAAAAAGGAGAAGACTACTAAGGATCAGGAGATAAACAGCAGAGTGCAAAAGTTGGAGGAGAACATGACTAGGGTAGAAGGTACCCTTAAGAATATAGCGGAGTAGAGTTACAATATCCTTAAGGCTTCTAAAGAGCACACCAAAACTATCATCAAGAAGCTAGAGGCTAAATTAGATGGGCTGGAGGCGGCCAATATGGAGGTGGAGACAAATCAGAACACTGAACAGGGTCCCGGCCAACAAACTAGAGCTAGAACCAAGAAGATTAAGGACAAGGACATGGCGTTGGATCTCCAAAAGATTAAGGAGTCGGCGGCCAACATGGAACTGCTCGAAGCCAAGGCGGCTACTTTGATGGTGGACTTATCATGAGGGTCCCTGGTTTTTTCTACTAACCCTATTTATTCTGCTTTTATAGAAGTTGTTTGTTTTTTTGCTCTGGCCTTTTGTCGGTCTGCTTTGTCTTTTTGTTGTGCTTCATTTTAAATTGGGCTTAATGTTACATTTATTTTGTTTCAGGTTTCAGGAACCCTGTAAAACCTATTTTATTTAATCAAAAACTAGTATTTTAGTTGGAGACCAATGTTAGCAATAAAATTAATATATACATTATAAATTTTACAATATTTTTAATTTATAATTTGTTATATAAATATTAATATATATTAATAGTTAATAATCATTTAAATTTTAAAACTACTTTAATATATTAATTATAAATTTTAGGGGTTCAATGCTAACCCGTCAAAGGGTCATAGATATAATAGTATATAAGATCTATAGTTTTCAAATTAGTGTATAATATAAATTATATATTTGATCGCATCAAAATCAAAGGGGTGAGGTGTGCAGAGAGCTCGGGTCATATTGAAACTGTAATTTAGAGAAAATTCATTAGTTGCTTCGACACTATCTCACACAATTTAGGATGATTGAGGCCCTTTCAAATTCAGTTGATGACTGCCATTGCTCCTCTCTCTCCTCTATTTAGGATTTTTCAAAGGTCAAAAAGAAAACTAAAGAGACAAAATAACAAGTTGTTTCCATGTTGATTCCACATTGACTTCGCTTCCGTTCTAGAATCAATTCTATTTTTGAATAATCCTTCAATTTTGTAAAAAAATTGTAAAGTTTCATAAATTTTCGCAATTATTTTTTACATTTTTTTATCACTTTTAAAATATTTTAGTATAATTTCAATATGCTTTAAATGAAAGAAGGAGAAAAAAAAAATTCATTGAAAAGAGGGTTCATAGGAATTTTTTTGAAGGGGAAAATCTCTAAGAATCAAAATTAATCATACACAAATTTTATTTTGTTTTTTTTCATTTTATCGCTTCTATGATCTAAACATCCAAATACTTCTCATGACATCATTGTGACATACGAACAACCGATTGGAAGTATCCTCTTATTTTCTTATACACTTTTATTCAATATCGAAGGTTCTTTTATTCAATATCGAAGGTTCTAATGATCAAAGATCTTTTGAATGAAATATTAAATTATCGATGCTATAACGTTATTTGGATTCCATTCATAAAAACCGGATATGCTTTTCCAATTATAAAACCACCAAATGAAACATTGAATGTTTGACAAATATGTCTAATTATGATAATCTGACGTAGTGCATGTGTATACAAAGAGCAGTTGCAGCGTACTTGCCTACGAGCATGCAATTCAGTTTATGAAATAACGGCGTTTGCATGTTTACAAACTGAAAAACAGATGAAATTATTCACTGTATATATTCTTTGCAAACGCTATTTTACGACATTACTTTTGAAGGTTAATTTGACTATATCATCCAAACATCACGTCTCAAATTTAGTAGTGCGTGGGGAGAGCGTACATTAACGTTTAATGTTTCAGCACCGACATTATTAGTCGGTTGGGGGAAGGTACATAATTAGTTATTGAAACTTATTCCACCACCATACTATTTGACATTTTTAATACCTTGGTCACGGTGGCGGCTACCACACGTAGATATAAGAAACCGAACATTGTCAATGCGAAATACACGTTAAAAATTTTATTTCTGAGAAGTGCTGTGAGGAAGGAGAGTTGGGTCTGATAAAAGAAATGGCAAATATTCTAGCTGAAGTTCTAGAGAAGGGGCCGACGTATTTTCAACTGTGGTTTGGAGGAATAACAAGTGCACTACTCATTTGGAGTTTACGGCGTGGGATGCGATCGAGATTCAGAGGGGCTACGGTGTGGCCGCTTCTGGGCGTCCTTCCCTCCTTGCTTTTCCATTGGGGCCAGTTTTACGACTGGATTACTCATCTCCTTATCATGAACGGCGGAACAACCAGGTTTCCGGGGCCTTGGAAATGCCGGATCTTGACAGCCGATCCGGCAAACATAGAATACCTGCTGAAAACGAGGTACCACAATTTCGGGAAGGGGGAGATTTACAAAGACACGTTTCGCGACATGTTCGGCGAATCAGTTCTGCTGCAAGACGGGGACTCATTCAAGCGGCTGAATGTGCCGATCATCAAGGCCTTCTCCTCGCCCGCCTTCCGCGACAGTGTGGCCGCCGCCATGCCGGCCGTGATGCAGAAAAATCTTCTCCCCGTCTTCACCCACGCCTGCGAGAAAGCCGCCATTCTCGACCTGCAAAGCGTATTCCACCGGTTTGCATGTAACAATGCATGGCTCTTCGGTGCAGGTTTGGAACTCGATTGTCTCAAACAGGGTCAGCCCAAAGTTCCCTTCTTGGAGGCATTCCTTGAGGCCACGAAGTGGGTCATGTTTCGCCTGCTCATGCCCCCTTTTTGTTGGAAGATTTTGAGGTTCTTTAATGTTTTGTCTGAGCGCCGGTTTCTGAAAGCCAGAAACTTTGTCTACGCCTTTGTTCTTCAACACTGGAATTCTCGGGGGTCCGCGAACCAGGAAACCGCTGCTCTGGCTGACATCGCATTTGCCTTCCATCGATACGAGGGAGAAAGCGGGCAGTTTTATTCCGACAAAATGAAAGCTGATTTACTCGTGAACCTCATCTTCGCGGGCACGGACACTATCACGACGGGGCTCACATGGTTCTTTTGGCTGGTGGCGAAGAATCCCCGTGTTGAAGGGGAGATTTTAGCAGAGCTCGGAGAGATCGTGAAGCAGAGGAAGGGTCCGGAGGATGAGGACCCGTTTTCTTTTAGTTTTGAAGAAGTAAAGCGGATGGAATACCTGCACGCAGCTGTGACGGAGTCTCTCCGGCTGTACCCGCCCATTCCTATTGAGTACACGGCTTCTACAGAGGACGATGTTCTGCCCGACGGCACGCCCGTGGAGAAGGGCGCGCAGGTTTTGTACTCCATTTACTCGTCCGGCAGGCTGGAGAATGTTTGGGGCGAGGACTGCCTGGAATTCAAGCCAGAAAGGTGGATGAAGAACGCTAATTTTGTGAAGCAATCGGATTTCAAGTTCTTAGCCTTCAACGGAGGAGCTCGGCGCTGCACCGGAATGGATTTTGCGTACTGGCAGATGAAGTGGGCTGCGGCTTCCATTCTTATTCGTTATTCCATAAAGATTGTTGAGAAGCATCCCGTGCTTCCTAAATATGGGCTCGTGCTTTTCATGAAGTATGGTTTGCTCGCAACAGTTCACCAGAGGAAAAAAGAAGATGGTAAGAGTAGCGAGTAAACTCTTACGGCAAAGACTACCAGACTGGCTTGCTTATATCATATGAACTATATAGCCCATATATCTATATAAATATATGTGCTTCCTTATAAAAACTATATTAGCACATCTATCTATATAAATATATGTTCTTCTTTATTTCTATTTTATTTATTTTCTGTTTGTAATTTTATTAATTTTCAATTATAATAAATATTTATTATTTAGATGTAATGAATGCTGTGTTTCATATGTTTTGAGAGATGGATAGTTTATACTGTTGAATCTTTTAGTAATATTAAAAAAAATTGTTCATATTTTATTATTAAATTATATTATCTTTATCTTTTGTGTTTCTTTATTAATAACTCTCTCTATAATTGTCATATATTGACAAAAGGTGTCACACAATCATATTTTTATCTTTTCATGGCTTTGACTTGCTCTATCTTGATGAGGGGTGTGTTCTCATTCTTCTAGCCTTTATTAACCTTGTACTCTCTCCCCATTACCCTCCATTAGGACTCTATTTGGGGTTTTCAATAAAATAGGACTATCTTTGTAAGTTGGAGGTTTTTTTTTCATTTCCTAGAAATATTTAATCTATTAAATATTTTTACATGGTTAAAAATTAAATTGTACAAAATAAAATTTTCTAGTATTTAAGTGGAAATATCAGATATTATATTTAATAGTCTATTTTAAAGTTTTGAATAGGTTAAATGATTATAAGGAGAATTCTTATTAATATCAAAATAACAATATCATATTTAAATATTTACATGTTTTATGAAAATTAACAAGAAAAGTATGAAACATTCTTCATTCAAGAAGATAACCTATAGTTATTAAGGCTACAATAAGAAAGAACTAAAATTTATATCCAAGATATTTCTTAATATCCAAGACATATTTGAAATTAATTACTATGAATAGATATTTTTATCACATTCTTTTATTTCTCTATTACTAACTCCTAGTTCTATTCTTGTCTACTATCGTGTATGTAACATTTGTTAGATGAAAATATACTATACCATAAATGTCTCTCTTCTTCTCATAAAATATCTTATTTATTTATTCTCCTTAACTTCTAATCAAGACATGAAATTAGAACAAACCTTCTTCAATCAAATCTTCCCTAGTTAGGAAAATAATATCACATTCCATCACTAAAGATATTGGTATTGAGTAGAGTCACTAATATTTTCCACTCCTTTATAAAATGTATAATATTTTACTATCATTGTGAATTTTATTCGAGGAATACAATGATGAACAAACCGAATAACTGAGACGGGGTGAATCAGTTATTCATAAACAACAGCTAAAATATTTTACTGAACTGGTAAAACACATAAAGCATGTAATCAAATGTGTATCAAATAATTCACTAACTCCCACTTTACCAATAAGAGAATTAAATCAATAGAAACTCAAGAACATAAAACACCAAGACACTAAACACCAAAGTTTATGTGGAAACCCAAACTGGGAAAAATCGCGGAGAAACTAATTCTCATAAAAATAACATTGGTTAAGGTGACACCAGTTAAGGTGATTTTACTAGGGCTAACTACCAATTTTCTCACTGAGGGTTGGCTCACTATTGGTCAGGCTAACTACCCTGAAATATGAAATATGGCTAACTGTCAATACAAGTTTATTAATGAAAAGTGAACTAGTAGAATTGCATCTGACTATGCATGAAATAGTTCCAATTGATAGCACATAGATCATCGATAGAAAATATCTTATGCAAACCTTCTACCAGCATACACCAAACTTGTGTAACAAAGTATATGATGCCTTCTTGTGTTTCATTCAACTTATTTCACACCATTGTCTGATATACCAAGATAGACTCACACTATATCACCTTCAATTATCTGTCTCCAACTTGCACATATACTTGTATATGTCTCTGCATTACACACATACACACTAGATACAAAAGGGTTTTCTTTATTTATACAAGTATCTGATCATACATGTCATTCACACCAAAAGAGTGTGTCAGTTACAATACAAAAATATATTACAATTATGTTCAACATGCTACCACCAACCCTAAATATAGGTCATACATAATATTACATTACCACATGACCCAAATATAGGTCACCCTCATATTACATTCACCAAAAAAGATACGTAAATACTAGAACCATCAGAATGAAACAATCAAGCCCATGTCTGCTTCAACAAAAAATTTGAACCAACTGATAGATGAGAACACATTACTACATGACCCAAATATAGGTCACTCTTAAGATGTACACACTTCATATTACATTCACCGAAAAGATACGTAAATATTGGAACCATCAGAATGCAACAATCAGGACCATGTCTACTTCAACAAAACTTTTGAACCAACTGATAAAGAAGAAATAATAAATCCTATCAAGAATATGATACGATGACATTACCAAAAGATCCTGATGAACTGCAAGAAAATCTAGATATCAGAAACACTTGGAACAACATTGTAAGCACAATAGTCAATAGATACTAACATCATGCAACTCCAAACACTGAAATTAGACACTAAACTTGGTCTTCATATAATTGATACCACTGATATCGATAACCATAATTATTCAACTGATACTAAAACTGATACCACCAAGTAGTTGGTACAAAGGTTTTGACATTAATGACAACAATGTTAGCAACATCTCAATACGTCTAACATATAAACCTAATTAAAATAGGATTATAATAATTCCACTATTATACTAATAAAATATACTATATTGGATAGATAAATATGAAAATAATAGATTAGATCAGCACGGGAAGGGTACACACTCGTTACAGAATATAATAATCATAATAATATATGCAAGAATGTTATTGGGATTTAAAATTAAGGAATATAAAAAATTCAATCTTATTATCTTCCATAATATGGTCTCAACTAGTGGACATCTAGTTCTGAACATCTCCCTAATATTTTTTAGATCAAAATATTCATTTGATAGATTTTTTCATTATCATGTGTATAGGTATAACTATATTCATAGTAAAGTTCACCATTCAATTATAGGACCTAGTTTGTTGTTTCTCTAATGTTATGGTGGGTGCCTTACCTAAAATGATTAAGTAATCATAATTAAATCACTCTAGATATGTCTATACAAATATTTTGATACCATCTATGTGCAATATTGACATATGTGATGCCACTTAGTATTTTATAGGATAGCATTGTACTAAACAAATTTAACTCTATTATTAATTATGCTACAATAATTCTATTTCAATTAATTAAGGATGGATTTTCAGATAACTAGTTTTGTCAAATATATTTCAAGATTAAACATAACTTATCTCAATCTTATGTAATCACCTCCATACCATTTGTCAATGAAACCATCTCAAAAATATATAGGATAAAGCTAACTAGGAAATGATTTCGAATGAAATTAATCTAGCTCCAATATAGAAAGAACACTATTTGTTCATTATCATGGACTTTATTTCAATCTAGAACTCTATAATTTAATCTATTATTTGATGATAAATAGAATCCCCTCTCTACCCAAGGTATGAATATATTATCCACTTCTTAGATGGGTCCTTAGTTTTTATTTAAAATTAAACAATTGAATATTTATTCAAGTGCACTAATTTTAAAACAAACTCTAGCAACTTTTTATCCTTGATTTTATTATGCACTCTTTTCAATTTTTCAGTCACATTAGTAAAGGGGTCTACTTCTTGGTTATTTTCATCATATAAATATTTATTTGCTAACTCACCTAGATTATCTCTAGTAGTGACTAATTACCCTAATGAATATTAGCAAATATATAAATAGGTTTTTATGTGTTCCTTATGTGATTGATAATTGTATGTAAATCCAATTACAATTACATATTTGAAAAACATTTTCTGACATATATGGAGGCTAAGCGTAAGTTTTGAAAATTAAGAAAAATCAGGTTTTACATGGACCCGAAACCCAAAGAGTACAAGAGAAAAGATAAAGAGTTTAGACCAGAAGAAAAGAACAACGAAAGAAAAACAAGAGGGAGAATGAAGGAACCCCTCAACACCAAAACAACCCTAACCAGATAGCTAAAAAAATAGAAAAATAAACAAACTACTGCCACCCTTTTAGAGCCTGGAGGATTTCATCCATTTTAGCATACAGCTCGGTCATCTTGACCACACTAACTTTAAGCTCTAGAATATCCTTGTTGGACGAGGAGGCCAAGTTCATCTTTTCTCTAGTTCTAGAACCTAGTCCTTTACCCTTGGTAGTAGTAGGTTGAATGCTAGAGGGATTCTCCAACATGTTGACCAAAAGACGGAGGTTGTTAGCAGAGGACTTCATTCCCTCCTTGGAGTGCTCCAACATGTTCTCCATCATTTTTTCTGGGCATTCAATTCTATTTAATAGCATGATAGGGGCACAAAAGTCCTTAGAATTATCATTATCTTTTCCCCTGTTATTCACCTTGTCCTACAAATTTTGGAGATTGATTTCCATCTCACTGTTCTACGCTCTGAGCTTCTTAATTTCTTAGTAGAACCAATTTTCATTCCTGAAAGATTAAAGAGATTTTTCTTTATCCATGTGTTATAACCCAATATTATAATCCTCCTTTCCAGACAAGTCCTCTATAGCCATCGATGACTCATTCTCAACAGTTTCTAGGTTCTTCTCTTTCTTCATTTTCTCTACTTTCACAAACTCTTTAGCCATGTAAAGGATATCATCATCCATCCCTTTCAGCTTATCTTCAGTGAAGGGATTCTCTTCCTCAATATCATCATTTTTCTTGATTTCCAAAGACTAGGATTGGGTATTATCCTTACTAGAATCATGCTCCTTTACCACATTATATGTGTCACTCTTCCCTATATATTACATAGTGTTAAGTTTCTTGTCTCCCTTTGTCTCAATCACCTTCTCCATATTAGGCTGGTTTTTCCAATCAAGGTCAATAAAAATTTTACCTTGATCACTCTAACTGGGATCATCCTCCCTAGCTGTGTTACTCTTTTCCAAATCATCACTTTTCTGGCTAGATTCAGTAGCTTTCTCCTGACTAGTATCAATTTTAGAGTCCTCAAGATTCTCATTAGGGGTTTCTCCTTAGATAAAATTTCCATATCCCCACCCAAAGTTTTAGACTTCTTACCAATATACGAGGAAAAATCAAAGTCATCATTCCCAGAGGGAACACCATCTAAATCCTCATCCTCCAAGTCCATTGAATAATTCACTAGCTTGGCTTTCTTGGTCCTCAAAGATGAGGATGGGGCTTCCACATTCCTGGCCATGGACTTCACATTTTTAATCCTTTTCACAAACTTATCAACCTTACCCAAACCACAGCTGACATTCTTCCTTTTTTCCTTAGGGTTTTTACCCATACTAACAGGGATATTATCCCTCATGTACTCAAAAATAAATAGAATGAGTCCCTCATGAATAATGGACTTACTTTAGTCCTCTCTATTATCAACCAACCTATGATACAGAGATTTATAAAGGTAAAAAGGCCAAGAAATAAAATCTATATGACAAAAATGGTTTAATAGCACAAAATGATGAGATTGAGCATGAGTGAAGTGCCTTTCCACAGTAATATACTCCATTAAAACAACAAGGTTATTGCGCTAGAACTCCTTAATAGTATCCACAACATAAAAACCTTTCTTTTTAACAATATCACTCCTCTCAGCCACAGTCTTAGAGAATTTATTAACTGTCATTTTAGACACCTTTCTATTTCTTTAAAATTTAATGCCAGACATGGGTAAACCAGTTACATGCACAATAAGCTCCACATTGAGATCAATTTGTCTCCCATCAATAGTCAAAGAGTCATTCCTCCATCCATAAATGAAATTTTGGGTTATCCCTTTGTTGTATCCATACAATTTCTCCAAATAGGGCGTAAGCTAGCCCTTCCAAAGCTTTATCCATATATCAGGGTCCTCCTTCAACTTCAAGAAGTTCACAGGCTCTTCTCTATTCAACTCATCTCCCATCGCTGTCACTCTCACAGGAATAGTTTTCATACACGAAGACAAGAAAACCAAAATCCAGACTTTGAGATAGAAGAAGAAGAATGCCTAGAAATCATGCGGAAAAAAGTAGCAATTATGACACATCGCCTCTCTGCAGTGGCCACCTTAAGTAATGATGTTTTTATCCCTCTGCAATCTTTCCATCATTATAATTAAATCTTCCCTCTTTACTATTAGTCTTGTCAAAATTAATAAGACTAATGTCATCCACATTAAGGTTCGTTAAGTTTTGCCACTTCGTGAGAGATTCAAGAGAAACCCCTTTATTAGTGAACACATCAGTAAATTTATTTGACTCATGAAAGGCATGGGATACATAGGAATGATTAAAGGAATCCAAGATACCTTTAGCTTTATCAATCACATTCTAGACCATGAAACTTTGGATTTTCCTTTAAGGTAGTTTATAATGTTTAGTGAGTCACCTTCCAACCAAACATTAAGAAAGTTTAAATTTTTGGCAAGGGAGAGAGAGTAAAAAAATCCAAGAGCCTCAGCTATATGATTGGATTGGGTTCCAATACAAATAGAAATGGCTGCAATGAAGTTACCAGTGCGATCTCTGATGACACCCCCACAACCAGCTTTACCTAGGTTCCCTTTGTGAGCACATGAAGCTAAGTGTAGGTTAATACACCTCTAATTCATGATTAGTGGTAGTTTATACATATTTTTATCTGTACAAACTATTTTTCAATGTTCTTTTCTAATTATGTAATTTTCTTCTAAAGGGTCACAATTTTATTTCATAGCTCCATTTAAATTCATTCAAACCATCCTCTTGGTGGAAAAATCTGCTAGTAGCTACTATAATCATTTCCTTTATTTTTAACATTTTTCTTTATAGACTAGAGAAAGTATTTAACCTTTTAAAAATTAATATTTACTTTTCTTTATTTTTTAAAGTGGTGTGAGCCAGTAAATAAACTTTATTAATAAAAGGAAAAGAAAAGACATAGAAAGAGTAGATCCAAGCTCAAGATAGTCCACCCAACTACCCTCAAATTGCATAACAGAAAGACAAAGGAAGTGCATACCCAAAACCTTGAGCAAGAAAGAAAATGTTCTGAAAAATATATACAATTAACAAGCCCAACTATGATCAGATGACATAATTAGATTCAAGATATACCCAAAATAATATAAAGAGAGATTAGTCCATCTCTAGAGGAGAGCTTGCAAATTAAGCAAACCTAGAGAAAAAATCTCCTAGAAAGATCACTAGCTAATATAAGAAGTGGGAAATCATACCCACTAAAAACTAATCTTTAACGGAGCTAGAAATATCATACAGTAGCCACCATGCACTGGAGCTTGTTTGTATAGGAAACTGAAGAAGAGGTGGAACCAATTTTGGGGTTTTTATAACTTGCTTCTCAGGATTGATAAGATGGTAAAGTCCTTGAAAGATATCTAAATCTACAACCATGGTAGGGATGTTGATGTTACCCCAAGATCTGTTCAAACTCCATAATGGCAACATGATGATGATCACAAAATATTCCAAACCTTATTGTACAAATAAATTATGTATTTAAACCATTAGATGAAATGATATGCCTCTGGATATAAGTATTGGCCAAATTTTTAACCAAGTGGAAGGCATTTACTAATTTCCTACAAGATGTTAGAAAATGAGTTGAAACTTCTATGTACAAAGCGAAAAGATTCTTTTTAGTCCATTTTTTTCCTTGAATTATTTTTATGGCTTCTTCTATCTCTTGGCAATGTAGTTGATAAAGTGTGTCCAATTTATGTCTTGTACTCAAGAAAATTTATACATTCCAAATAGAACTTGGGAATCAACACTCAATATTCCACATTTAGAACTAATCTAAATAGAGATAAAAGCTATGTTAAAATTAATTCCATAAAAAGAACCATTTCAGCACATATAAACTGGAAGTAGCAACCTGAATAACTTGACATTAATGATCATAACTAATGAAACATATTGTAAGATAATGCCACAAGAAAAATATTAATCAGAGAAAATGCACGTAGCCACTAGGTAACAAACTCCTCAAGTATTGGATGGTGAGTTTCTTAAATGTAGAAGAGACATGAAAGAAAATTGGTATGACCAAAATAAAGCTAAAACCATTGTGGATATGAAAAGATCTAATCAATAAATGCTAATGTTGTTTGAATTACCCAAAGCAGAGAATTGGACATCAGAAGTCTCTCTTAGAGAGAGCGTAAGAACATCTAAATTCCAAGTTGGGAAGGAATGTAAAAGAATTTAAAAATCCCTTTACAAAAGAAATTATGACAATATGAATATATAATTTCCTTCATCAAATGTTAATAACTTGAATTAAATAAATATTTAAAAGTTTGATGAAAATTCTGAAAGGACTTTGGGGCTCTCTTCCCCTATTATTTTTATTTTTGTTTTGTTGTTGTCCAGCAGGTGTTTAGCATCTTGTGTCTTTCTCTGGATTTTTTTTGTAATAGGATTTATGGACCCTTCAAAACCAATTTTCCTTTAATAAAAAACAAACTAAATAAAAGTACCATCACCAAAAATGTCATCTTTACAATAGAGGTGTCATCCAAAAAAATCAAGAGAAGACCAAAAGCATGGAAAAACTATCACCCAAGGCCATGTTAGCAAGCAAACATGGTAGAAAGAAAGGGTCAGGTCAATAATATGTTGAATGCACTAGATGTTGAGAGGGGCAATGAATTGGGATAAACCAAAATCTTACTTAAGTTATCAACTATCTTGAATATTGACCTCATACTACATTAAGAAAATAATTTAAATTGAAACTATAACACATCAACCCCAAGAGTTTTATATGTGGGAAATCAAAACTAGAAAAAACTACAATGAGAACTTGCTCACATAGATTAATCATTGAATATATAATCTGATTACAATAATAGTAGAAGCTTGCTACTCCAAACTTGCAAAGAGAGGCTCACTTCCAATACAACATTGAATATATCTATAGAAGCTCACTCCTCCAGAATTGTAAATAGAGGCTCACTACCAAAGTAGAAAGATATAGAAAATAACTTATACACCCAAGACTCATTGTCCTAGGGAAAAAGTCCATACAATTATCCATAATAGATAAAGAGAAATTCTTCTGGTAATGTGGTTATTCTACACAACTCCGTTAACCTGAGCAGCACATTGTCTTTGCCATTATTTCTCTGTCATAGTCACAAATTAGCAACCTCATAAACTGAACTCTGCTCTTCTAAAACTTTTCTTATATATCTTCACTTTCTCGCTCACTTCTCTCTTACTTTTTTTCCAAAGCACACACTATACTTATATATAGTAGGTCATTCGAATTATAACAAGGTTGACCATGCCAAATCAAGTTACAATTCAGCCACGCCAAACAAATATTTTATAATAAAATCCTATGTCAAGAGCATCCAGAGAAAAAAATAGGTCACACATAACATGAACCCATCTGGATAAGAGAAAATTGTTAAATTTAATACGTAGACCAAAAACATGAAGTGTGGTCCACTCCAAGAGAGAGAGAGAGGGCCACGAATAGATTACACATTTCCCGATACTAGATTTGCAATCAAATGTGTAGCATCACACTGTCCAAAGAACCACATCATATGTCATTTGTATCCAGACCTCCACATGCTACGATGATATTCAAACTCTACTCAGAAACCATCACAACACATATCTAGACCATAACACAAACTAATAATAACTGCATCACTTAGTAACACTATTTTTGAATTACCAGGAATAGTTTCTAGATCACCAAGAAACACTACAACCAAGACCAAAACTAGAATACAATACTAATCACATATGAATATCTTCAACCTTTATTTATGGAGCAAAATCCTTCTAAAAAATATGATTGAACAACTATCATCCTCAATTGTATATATCTCTATAACTAAAGCACTAACTTTTAGACCTAAGTATATAACACTAAAGTACTAGAAAACATCATTCTCACATGATCTCCAAAAAGCATACTTATCTTCCATTGTTCTATAGCATTATCATGTCCAATACACAACCTTACTTCTTTCAAACTTATCTGGACCGCCAGATATACTTGACCAGTGCTAGAGAAAACACCTCCAGACCACAATGTTTGACATCAATGAAAACTAGACAGTAACACCCAAAATTATATTTCCAATAATATCCCCCTTTGTCATTGATGGAAAATAGCCACTAAAAATATTTTATTAAGATATTATTCACTATTAACTCCCCCTAATTGAAATAACCAAAACATTATTGTATACCTTTTAAACTTCCTGTAAAAATAGATTGTCAAATAAACACTTTCCTTATCTTTCTCCCCCTTTTTGTCAAGGAAAAAGGCCAAAAACATAATTATCATTGCTCCCCCTGAGAACAACCACAAAAATCAGTCGAGAAGAAAATGATAATCCTAAAAGATTCACCTGGACATATGCATCACTCTGATACACTTAGTTAGAAGGAGGGGCAACAACCCCAAGCTTCTCCCATAGAAACTTAAAAATATCCTAATCATGTGGTGCAACTTCATGGAACATATCTGCAATAGACTTCATTCCTTCCGACTAACTCTTCATAGTAAGAATCTTTTCAACTATTAGATCAACTTCATCTAATGAGATACGAGAATCAACATGATCCTCCCTAGTAGCATCCTGAACACCAACTTTTGTAGTTTCCTTTTGTTCACCAACACCTTTATGTTATATGTCTTCAGTATCATTTGGAGCAATCACAAGAGAAGAGAAGCTCTCTGAACACATTCTTCTGACTTTTTTCTCTTTTTTACTATAGGATGAAGCCTCAGTAGACATATTTTTTATTATCTTTCCTTTCATCTACAGCAATGGAAAATTTGACTACATCTTCAATCCTTGCATCCCTAGTATCTTTTGGATTTTTGATCAATTTTTCAATAATGCTCATAAATTCTTCCTTAGTAGTCGCATAGGAAAATTTAATTGTCCAAATAATTCTAGGCTCTACCGCTTCTATGTCATAGAAATCCTTATCAACATAGAAGACAACATCATCCTTATACCAGTTAATAACCTTAGGAGGAATCAAGTTCCTCATAAACAAACTATCCTTCAACTCATCAAAGAACATTCTATAATTAGAAATACTATTATCAAAGCTATCAAGATGTATCTTAATTTGTGAACTAATAGACATATCATTTCTCCAATCCACATCCTAGAGCTTTGGCATAGAATTCAAAAAGTAAAAAAAATAGATAGATAATTAAGGAACCATACATGAATGGATAATGTTTATTCTTTGTCAGTTTCAAGTTGTCAAATAATTTCCTCCTTGGTGTCTCACACAGACCATAATCATCATTATCCTTAAGCATTCTATAAGAAACATAGACTCTGGTTGCCACGCATGAACCCTCTCTATTTTTGTAATAAATATTATATGATATTCGCGTAGTAGCATATCTGACCTCCAAATCCTTAATTGTGTCGATTCTTGGGTCCCTACCATCACATAGAAATCCAATCAATTTATTCACCTCAACATTTTTCACTGATTTGAGCACTGGCACATATCTCATAGCACAAAGCCATGTCACAACCCTTAAGGCATATTTCACAATATCATACGGCCTATCTAGCCAGATGTATTCTCCATGCAATCTACTAAATCCAATCATTACAACATAATCGGGTAAAATCATGAAGGTGTATTGCACTTTAGGCTAACTTTGTTAGTTCGGTCGAGTAAGTTATGGCCAATAGGGTTTTAGTCGAAGCCACAGAGCACCACCTGGCTCCTACATGGTGCACAGGTGGCAGGGGGTTTTGGTCGATTAGAATTCAACTGAATCCTAATCGGCAGAATTATTTTCGGTTGAAACCCCCCAAATATATAGATTGGCGGGATTTGTTAGCCCCTCCTTTGCAAATTCCAAAATTGGTGGAGTGGCAAAGGGGTATATAAGAAGGCTTGGCCGAAACAAGGTCATCCCCTCTTTTTTTAATTTTTTTTTTAATGTTTTTTAATTATATTTTTATAATATGTATAGTTAGTTAGTTTTTTGGATAATAATTAATTTTAAGTACATAAATTGTTATAATACTCAATTTTGTAAACCAAAATAAAAACTATAACCCTAAAATAATTATTGTAAAGATCTAAATTTGGAGGCCTTTGATGCCCTAGATCTCCTAAATAAGATTTGTATAATGAAAGGAAATCCTATGTCCAAATTCAAGATATTACGTTTAATTATATTGATCAAAAGGATGGAAAAGAGCATGTAAAGAATGATGTGATAAGATACCTACCTCATGACATAGCAGATCTGGAAAAACTCATTTTCTGAGTTTTGTAGACTATTTCTGGAGATGCTGACAGTTGATACCAAACCGGAACACAGAGATGGACAAAACCCAAAAATCTTTTTCTATTCTAATGTTGTCTTATGAAAAAGGTTGACCCTGTACCACAAATGCCAACCCTGTCCTGCACAGATCCGAAAGTGTCCCTGTTCACGCTATCTGAAAGAAGACTAAAAAGGGTATCTAGATCTGGTCTCAGATATTCAATCCCAAACCTGTACCTACAGGAAAAAAAGGAGTCGACCCTGTACCACTTTTGCCAACTCGATCTACTCAACTCTGAAAGTGTCCCTGTTCGCACAGTCTGAAATAAAACCGAAAAGGGTATCCAAATTTGGCCTCGTATCTACAGTCCCAAACCTGTACCTGCAAGAAAAATGTTTATTTGTTGTGGGGGAGGGGTTTTCCTTGGTCAAACCCCGATTTAAGAATTAACCTTGAAATCAATATTTGAAATAAGAATGCTAGCAAGTAGTAGAATTGAATCTAACAATGAAGCTATGATATTGAATAGATATGTAATTGTAATTCAAATGTA